>CAAKHB010003389.1:22953-38491 GCA_901007665.1 Aeoliscus strigatus
AACAGCAGATGACACACACACACGCACACACACACACACACACACACACACATACACACACACACACACACACACACACACACACACACACACACACACACACACACACACACACACACAGAGCTATGTATATGGGCAGAGCAACTGAATTGGTTGATGGGTTTTAAGGACAACCAATGGGATTGTTTTTCTACTGAGCGTAGCGATGGGTTTAACCCCTCCCACACACACACACACACACGTTTCTCAGCTACACAGCAGCCAATTGCAGGTTTTTATGAGAGGAAAGTGCAGCAGACTCTTTGTGTTGCTCATCCACTGCGTGCCCCACCCTAAATCCTGCCGTTGAAAGACAAACAGTGGAGACTCATTTGTGGGAATGAATGTACAACATGGTCACTGACAGAGATGCATCTTGACAAAACCAGAGAGAGGATAATATCATTTTTCAACAATGTTGACCTCATGTGCCTATGATGGAAACAAACACCTGGATTACAAAATCAAAGTCTGCATTTTCTGAGGAGCTCAGGAAGGTGCTGACTTTGGCCCATTCATGTCAAACATCAACATCTCTGCCATGTTGGACTGGGCGGCAGTGACTTGAATGCAAATAGAAGTGAAAAAAGAACCTATGATCATGACATGGAAGGACTATCTGATCCTCATAGTAAATCTATTAAAACGTGTGACCACACCACCAGTTTACAGACAGTGTTCCAGTACTCTCAGATACAAGTAGTCTAGCTAGTGTACTAGTATGCAGGATGTGTTTATAAATGAATTTTGGAAAAATGGGGCTGCCAGGGATGTTTTCGTAGGAGCATCTAAACAAGTTGAGACCCTTCTGTCTGTTCCATTTCTGCATTTGTTTTCGTGAGGGTTTGTAGAGTTCATAAGCTTATTTCTTTCCTTCTTGAGAGTTTCAGAGAAATCTGTGAGCCTCTTCTCCATGTTGGATGATGAATGTTGGTGAAAATGTCCCTGGACTCCACTGTAGAACAGTCTGTCTGCCTCTACAGACTCTTCTCTTGAAACGCAGACCCTCCAGGATAATTTAATAAAAGCCTTTTCTATGTTACCACAGGGACACACCAGGTAATTACACCAACAACCAGGCTTGCACGCACATAGAAAATTGATCTGAAAGCGCATAGGGATTTTCACCGGAGACGTGTGACCATCGCCAAGTGTCTTGTCCTCATTGCCACGGAAACGGAGGTAACACGTTGCATTAATGAGGCATTCACTACCAGCACATACACAACAGTAAAAGGACTCATTTAGTCAAACAGACACATTCAAAGAGGACAGGACTGCTTGTTGTCTGAAATCACATCAATCCACATGTCAACATTATCTGTTTGACCTTTGACGCATGAAGGGAAATCCAGACATGAGAGCAAAAGAGGAAGAAACAACGCTGCAACCTTTTTAGCCCTTCATTTAAAACCCCAGAGCATTTTCAACTTTCATTATTAAGACAAGGTGGAGAAAGAAGCATGGATATGTGTGTATTTCATTATTAGTAGGGGAGGAGGGAGCGGAGTGAAGAGCAGGAATTGTCCAAAGACTTTTAATTGGATTGCTAAAGTACTTTCTTAATTGACTCCTGTATTCTTGCTAATATAAAAGTGTACATCTTTATGTTGTGCTGTGCACACACACATTCAGGGACACACGCACATGGATTCACAACGAAATTGAACCCAGGGGGTCAGGAATAGCAAGAGAAGATGAGATTTGATGAGTTGAACACCGGACGCTTCAGCAAAAATTCAATTTAGACAGCCTTAGATTGACTGGTTAATTTCAAACAGCTTACCTGTAATAGCTTTCCTTACTGTCGCCTTAATTAAGTTTTCACATTAATGCCTTAGTGAGGGAATGGTGCCACAGAGCCTTTTAACACACATTTCCCCAGTGGTCAGAAAACACACACACACTCACACAAACACACACACACACACACACACACCCCTACATTAAAAGGTGAAGAAATTAAAAATCATTTGTGAGTGATCACACACAGACACAACCAAATCCACACAAAAAGTTAATATGTATGTATGAACTTTCTTCTAATTCATACTACTAAGTTATTGTGACAAATTATTATTTTATATGTAGTCAATGGTATAAGTATATTTATAGACCTACGCAGATCTTTTTAGTGGATCTCTTGATTTATTTTGAGATTTTGAAAGGCAATGTGAAATACTAATAACTTTTAATATGTGAAACTACTACCGCTACTACTACGACGACTACTACTAATAATAACTAGACTAATAACTAATAACGTCCTCCATTACATTGATCTCCTCTTATGAATACATTGATTATCAAAACATGACTGAAAAAAATAGTAGCGAATATGGGGAAATATATCAGGGCTTGAGGGAAGACCCACCCAGTCCCGGCAAATTTTAGCAAGCTTGTTACACAATTCATGACCTCTGACCTGAGCTTTTTATTTTTTCTTCATTTTCCAACTCTTGGTGGGCTCCAACCCCCGACCTTTGGGTTAACAGACAGAAACACTAACCACTGGCCCACAGAGACAGTCCACTGCTGCTACTGTGGAGTTCTAGACACAGATGCTGAAAATGAGGAAGAATCCCTCGACAGATTCCTGGATCCAGATGGTTCCAGAACACGACCGACATTTCATCATCTGGTCCATGAGCAGCTGTCACGCGCCAGTTCATATTTTGCTTGCAAACAAATAACGTGATGAACAGATAAACGTTGGCAAAACATACCCTCCTCGGTGGAGGTCACAATGAAGTCATCGATAATGCAATCAAAAAGTTTACGACATGGAATTCAGTGCATCCAAACATGACTATTAAATGTACTGTTTGTGTATGTGTTAAATTACATTATTTGTGTATCATGCATGGGACATTGTAGCAGTAATAACAGTTTCGGTTTGGGGCGCTTCTGTGTGGAGTTTGTATGTTTGCACGTGACTGAATGGTTGTCTATGTGTGTCTTCACGGCGTGTGTGTGTGTGTTTGTGTCTCTGTATGTGTCCTGGGTGGTCCTGACATCCCTGTGTCTATGGGAGAAAAGACAAGGGAGAAGAAACAGACCAAAACATATCTCTATCAAACCAGTTTTGGATGGCTGTTTAGAGAACTCAGTGACCTAAACTAAGAGAAGGAAGGAAGAAGACTCACATGGGGCAAAGACAGACTGGAACATGTCAACACTTGGAAGTGCATGGACCCTGAAAGCAGGGATAGACGGAAAAAAGGTTTCCCACATATTTATTCTTTATCTACTTCAGATCGATTTTACTCTCTGTCATCACAACCCAGTCAGATATGTTTTCGAATGTTTCCCGATTTCATCAAACTGACCGGTATGACTCTAATTTTAGCGATTTAGTGATTTTCCGGTCGTCCACATTTATGATTTATTCAATCAACCAATACAACAATAATTAAAATGATTATAAACAAGGAGAACCTTCCACTGGCGTAAACATAAAAGGCATCAAACGTAAAGAGACCTCAAACATATTCTGAAAAGGTCTGTTCAGTCCATTTAAAGCAGCAGCTGCGGTGTGTGTCTTTGATTGACGTTGTAAAGACTCAAGAGGGGGACGGGGGCTATGCCATGAAACTGGATTAGGAAAGATCTGGTTTATTTCGAATAGTGGCTGATTTAAGCAAGAATTCCATTCTATCACCGTGGCTGATATATACCCCACACTCAGTAATTAATTATCCCAGAGAGATAACCTGCTCCAGATCAGCTAACTGTCAAACTTAGTTTAGACAATGAGTCTAAAAAGCAGAAACAGTTTCATCAGGTGGATTTCCACATTCTTGTCACTCATGCTGTGTAATGACAAATCTCATCACTTTGATTGTCTCCAAGACCAATAAATGTCCAAAATGAAGGGTGACATCACACACTGTCATGTTTATGTCATAAACAACGTCATAGAACACAACCCTGAAAGAATGGACAAAATGTTCTAACATGACCGGCAGACAATGAGTTCATGCTCATTTCTTGTTTTTTTGGTGTGGCAGGGCTGGCTCAACTCCCTGACAACAAATACAAGAGGGAAGGGAACTAGAATAATATAAAGTTTATTTAACAAAGGAAGCTACGGCAAACTAAACACAACAACCTATATCTGTAATGTGAATTATCAGCAGTGAATGCGGGTGCATGGCTGCGTAAGTGTGTGTTGGATGCAAGCTAAAACAAAAGGACAACAGGTGAGCGGTAGTGTCGAGCCGGGACTGGTGAGCCACGAGCGCCAAGAGACCCAAGACAGTGAGCGGGCGGATTTCACCGGTGTTTATGGCCACAGCCCCGCCCACTAAGTCACACAACGGAGCCCCATGACCAATCGAGAGATAGAGAGAGAGCAAAACACATACATGCAGTTCCCAACAACCCCACCCAGACTTGGGGTTGTCACAGGTGAGACACAATGTTTTTAAGCGTAGTTGCATGATTATTTCAATGTGATGCCATCAGTCTCTAGTATGAACAATCTATGGTCCTGAACTCACATTACACACAGATTACATTCTAATGAATACGCAAAATTATGACCACGTTGAGGTCATGATGAAAAGCATCAGATACGTATGTGTTTTATGACACATACCACACTGACCTGGGTCATATTTGAAAAAAAAAAAAAAAATCCTGTGCAGATCAGTGGAGGGAACATTAGGTAAAACAATCAGATTTGTGCGACTTTTGTCTGCAGTGTGAATGTATTTAGTTGAATCTATACATTTAATCTGTTTGTTTTTCTTTAGTTTGATGGAAATGGAACACTGACTTCCATGCAGTGGTCAAAGTCAAGTATGAAGGTCAATTACTGAAGTGACAAATAGTCAAGAATCAGTTCTACATCCTGTCTACTCAACAACCGGCCGACCCTAGGCCCGGCCGAGCTTCATTCTCAGGTCGTGTATTTTGTGGGTAATGTGTGTTTAATTGAACTGAGAGGGGTTGTTGCTGTTTGTGGTTAAAGGGTGCTATCCCTTGATTCCATGACAGTGCATGATGAAGTTAGCACTCTAGCGTACATTCAATATGTCAGGGTTTGCTCATGTTCTACATGCCAGGTGTCATCTCATTAGGCCAGCTATCGGAATAAAAACCTGACAATCCGTCCATGTCTTCTCTGCAAGGTTCTTAAGTTGTGATTAATGCTTTGCTGCAGTGTGTGTTTCTGTGTGTGTGTCTGCGTGTGTTGTCAAAATGAGTTTCACAGGCCAGACGCTGACAGAAAGCCGTTAGTAGGCTGTCATGGAGCGTTATAAGGTTAAACTGAACAAGACCTAATCCGCACACAGAGAAAATGGGGGAAGTGTGTTCGTGTGTGTATGGTAGTTTGTGCATGCCTGTGTGTTTTGGAGAGTAAAAGACGTCTATCGAAGCAAAGCCTTCTGTTGAGTGAGGATGATATCTTTGTTGATGTTAGCTTTCTAGCAGTTGAGTTTATTTTATGACCCCAACTGGACGTTAAAGTGCATACTTATTTTTTCCAAACATGTGTAGATGGAAAACTGTAACGCTAAAAATTATTTGAATTTGAATTTGAACATGTGCAAAAAATGAAGTGGCATTTGAATGAGTTTGGTGAATTTCACCTTTAATTAGTCTGATTGTCATATCACAGATAGGCCTGTGAGACAAAATAAAAAAAATAAACTGCCGTTTTGCCTTCTAGCAGAATATGCGTAGAAGGACAAGAATAAAAATATATATCTCAATGGTCTGTGATTGCTCCATTAGCTAAGTTAAAGGTGTAATTGCAGAAAATCCTAATCGTTAATCATCTCTTAATTACCATATCATGTAGTCATTATTGCAGTTCCCAAAGGGAGCGAGTTAAAGTTTGTAATTGGGTTTAAGTATAATTATTTCACCCTGAATTCTTGGCTGAGTGCAGACTTTTTCATCAGTGCATTGATACAGATCTCTCATAGCTTCCGTCCATTAACACTCTACTTGAATTTGCGTCAGCTTGTAATGCTGATGTATAATAATCATCTTTGTTACACAAGCTGTTCATCTGAAGAGTGCTCAGAAAATTAGAATAGGTGTCTTATTATGTTTAACCAGCACTGATCATCATATATACAAATAGCAAACAACCAGTGACCCATTTGGGTTCTGTGAGGCGCTCTGAGCCATTTTTCCATGTGAGGTATGGAAAAATGTGAGTTCTGAATGAATCATATCAAACAGACACACCAACCCTGTCTCCTCGGAATTATGTTCCCACAGGACTAAATGCTTTCGCGATTATTTTGCACTAGTAACATAATTAAGTAATAATTACAATGGTTGACAACCTTTTCAAAATAAGTTTCATTTAACATATTTTTCTAGTTCAGTCGGAAATGGGGGGACACATTCTCACAGTCTTTTTCCCTCTAATCCATAACATGAATAGCATTATTTTGATTTTGGATAATCTTAATGACAGGTCCACAATGTTTTAATTCATTTATGAAAGAGAGAGGCAGGATATGTTGGTTAATAATGGTATCAAAATAGTTTTGACAGAACATGATTTGTAAGCAGACCACATGAAGGACAGACAACCATTCACACACAGGCAGTTTAGCATCACCAACATAGATCCCAGGCCAGGAATTGAAGCTGGGACCCTCTTATTTATGAGGCAACAGTGAAATGTCAGACCGCTGACACTTCTGCTGCGTCTAGAATCTTTGGTCGAGACTGGACTTAACATTTACTCATCATCCTTGATAAACTGTACTAATAGACTATTTTACAGAGATTTGCCGCATGAGTTGGGTAAAGGGTTCCCGTGTGTAACCGGAACATATTTCGTTTGCATTTGTGAGTTTACTTACAACTAGTTACATTTTAACCAAAACTAATATGGGTGTTTGAATGTTTTAGGACAAGTTGGGTATTGGCACAAAAAGTTCAAGCTTATAAAAGGTTGACAATGGATTTTAATTTATCAAAATGAGTCTATCTAGCACATCCTGTTCTACTGCAACCAAACAAATAGAACAGGTAATTTCCATTTTCCAGTCAACAAAGTATGTGTTACAGTGTTTTTCATAATTAAATGCTACCCTGTAGAGTCTGCTTCCCCGGCCTGCAGGTCCCTTCGGTGTCAGCCCCAGGGTGCTCAAAGCCTGTGCCCCCCAGTGTTGTGGAACATGTCAATGGTCCTCAGCATGAGCCTCAGCCTTTAGCACAGGGGTGTCAACTATATGGCCCGTGGGCCAAAAGTGCAAAGAATGAAAGTTTCATAGAGATCATCAACTGCAATTTTCAATAAAAGTGGCAGTTCCTGTCCCACTGTTTTAGTAACATTGAGAACCAGAAATCTATTAATTAATTTGGTCACAATCTCTTTATGTAAGTTGAAATAATTCAAAGCCCTTGACAAGTTTAAATCATCAAGTGAAATACTACATTTTTCAGTTCCAGATACCTGTCAATAAATGTTTAATAAATTCAGATAGGACAATTAAGGAATTTTCCTCTGTGATCAATAAAGTTCTTCTGATTTTGTACCTTTCAGACCCCGAACTAGATGAGTTTGACACCCCTGATGTAGAGGGTCCCTCTGCACATCCTTTCCAGCCCCATCTGGGAGTTAAAGACACCATCATCTACTTGCTGGACTGAAGCTGACAGCTATGCAGGTGTCTGTGGCTGTGAATGACCTGATGGGCAGAGCACAGTATGTATGTCTGCAACCCTTTGTGTCAGTATCACTGGTGTCCCACAGGTTACTGTCCTGTTCTCTTCCTCCTCCCGCTTTACACCACTGACCTCAACTGCTACATGGAGTCCTGACATCTTCAAGGGTGATGAGACTGAGTGCAGGACCAAGGTGGATAATTTAATCATTTGGGGGGAGCAGAAAGTGGGGAAGGAGCTGGTAGCAGATCTCAAGAGGACCATGGCACTATTGACCTCCATGCAGTGGGTATCAGTGGACATTGGGGAGTATTAACAATATTTGGGAATACACAGGGATTTTTTTTAATCTCAACTGATTACATGATTGAACTTGATAATAAATTGCATTTTTTTTTAAATTGCACTTAGGTGGATGTTATTTTAATGTTTTAATCAATATGAACGAGGACAATTATGTCCAGAGCACTCTCCAGGGTAACAGCAAGGGTAATACATGCTCACAGACATGCTGGAGATGGCAAACAAACCCTCACATACCCACATCCTCCATAAGACACCTTCAAGTTATTGCCTGTTTTTTGCTGTCCATGTTATGCACAGGAACCTTAACATTGCACAAGTATAGACAGGCACTGTGCACTAGCATTGGTATGATTTCTAAATGGAGCTAATGAAAAACCTGACAGAGACAGGAGCATTGTTTAGCCTTGAGGGTAATCAATCACCTGCCAAATTCAGCATCTTTGCATCGCTCTCATCTTTCAAGTAATATTTCGATTAGTATATATCTTCAGTTATTTAAATTCGTCATGGTAATTATTCCTGCAAAGTTTAATTATAGCCAATTTCAGCTACCCCAAACATACCCTGCAGTAATTTTGGCAGTCATTTTCAAAATGGCTGCCAGGGATACATTATGATAATTCACTGATACTACTGTTGCTAAAATCATTAATTAGAAAATTCGTATGCCAAATTCCCATCTGTGAATAATTTACAAATGTGTGTACCTAATTTCCCTGTCTATGAAAAGAAGGTGCACATCATGTATGCATCGTGTATGGTGCTGTCAAAGGTAGTACAAACATTACATGCATTTATCTTTAGCTTAATTTCAAATGTTTTACAGCATAAAAGGCAAATAATGCTTTTCTTTCTTGGTGCCTTTACCTGCTTTTTAAACGTTGCCATGTTCACCTGTTCACACAAACATGCTTTATGATCAGAATTGAAACTTTGTTTGTTTGTTGAGATCAATAAAATGTGAAACATATTTTTTCATATTTTTTTATCTTCAGATATTCCACTTAAAGGTATTTTAGACAGTGCACTAATTTAATTCACGGAATTTCTTAGGTTTATTATTTTCCTCACACCCAGGGGGGGCACTGTTGGCACATTAGTTACTGCTAACGCCAAAGACTTTCATCCAAAACAAATATTAAAAGAGTCAAATAGATGAACACATATAAACCGAACCATTACACTTTTGTGCTTATTAAATATTATTTTATTTTTATTTTATTTTATTTTATGCTTGAAGACGGTTCATTAGTCATCTGTGAAGCTTATTCAGTTCTAAACTGATTAGTGGGATGGTCTGATATTTATATATTATATATCAGAACTCTGATATTTATATATTATACATTTATACATCAGAACTCTGAAATGAAGTCCATTTGCGTATGATATAACTCAGCCAGTGATTGACCATTAATACTGGCTTGAAAATGACAGACCTGATGACCGACTTGTGGGCTTAAAACAAATAAGAGAATGATAAGAGATAAGAGTTGCTTTAGAGCCAGTAATTTATAGAAGTGCTTTGTCACTCCTTTTGTGTTTCATTCATGACATAATTTAACACTTCAGTATTTTCATTGTCTGTACATACAATTGCTGCTCTGTCCATCCCTGGGAGAGAGATGCCTCTTTCGGTGTCTCTTCCGTGGTCTGCCGTTGTTTTCTGTTAAAAGGGTTTTTGGCAGTTTTTCCTCACACTGATGGAGGTCCAAGGACAGAGGGTGTTGTTTTGTGTAGAGGCAATTGTAATTTGATGATGATTAATGATGTACAAATGAAATTTAACTGAGGAAAATGATTGTGACTCAGGACATATTCTACAAATTCCTTTCATAATTCATTTGATTCTATTTTTTGTATGATTTATACTTCAGTGCTACACTTCATTAAAAACGGCTTTGACTATCCTTAGAACGCAGTTTATGAGTTGCCTCACAGATGACTGTGATGACTGATGTGACCCAGTAATGCTGCAACACTTAGTCCACAGCTTGAAAAAGCACAAGAAAAGCCGTGCTGATTAAGCCAATAAATATGTGGAAGTTGATAGAATGACCATTTTAATAAGATGACAGAGTTAAGCAGTTGTTCGTGACTTAACCTGTTTATGTTTGAGTAATAACTCATAGTGCTGTGCCTGCCATATTATCTGATAGAGCAGAAAAGCGGACTTTATCATTATCGATAAAAACATTGCACTGGGGGTATTTAATAAACATAAACACCATAGACCAGAACATATTGTTTAAAAAAATGTAAAGAATGGAATCAGAGGGATTGTATTGGACTGTCTGTTCATGGACAGAGAAGAGGTTATAATCTCTTTGGGAACATATACTTTCACACAGCATGCAAAAGTATGTATGTATGTCTATGTGTATATTTGTAACACAGTAGTGGAGGAGGAAGAAAAGAATAATCAAATATTAATACTGACAAGGGATGAGACCAGATAAATATGTTACTTCCGATTCCAATTAAAATTTTACCAGAAATGTACATTACCGTTCAAAAGTTTGGTGTCATCCAGACAATTTCAGTTTTGTAGCTTCTCTACTCAACAGTTGTCATGTGTGCAAATATAATTGTGCAAAGTTTTTCTAATCACCATTCACCTTTTAACATGATTATCTAACAAAATGTAGCATTAGAACACAGGAGTGATGGTTGGTGGAAAAGGCCTGTGTAGATACTCCATTAAAATCAGATGTTCACAGCTTAGAATAATCATTGACCACATGTCTAAACCAGTCTGATTCATTTAACAACTTAACAACAACTTTTGAACGGTAGTGTATGTTACATGTTTGAAGTCCTAACAAAAGAAATTAAGCAACTGCTTAATGTGTTAAATTAGTGTTTAAATTGGCTGGATTGGTCTGGGAAAAATACATTAATAACTTTATAAACATTTCTTTCACAGCAACACGTACGATAGGACTGTAAGAATGATCATACTTATGACCATAGGTAGCAGTCAGATAATGTCAGTGTATAGTGAGTGATGTCAGAAGAAGAGGCTCCATACACAAAAGATAGTTGGACAGACAGACACATACACACACACACAAACAGTCATAAACAGAGAAGAGTCTCTGCATAGTGCAGCTGCTGAATGATAATGAAAAGCAAGAAGAGTAGAATACAATAAAGTGAGACTGTCAATTGATTTAAAGATCAAGTCAGGAAATGTGAAAATTACCCTTGACACAAAAACGCTCCCCTTTTACAACCCAAATGTATAATTAGAAGTAAAAAAAAAAAACGATGAAGAGTGATGCACAGAAGACTGGAAGGTGGAGAAAGGGGTACTGCTGAGCTGACTGTATAAAAGAGAAGAAAACTGTCTGACACTGTAATCAGTCTTTCAGCTCTGACAGACTGGAATCAGTCATTTACTTTAAGATTGAATACAAGATTGCTGAATTGAGATAGATACCTTCATTTAAAAAACAGCACTGTCAGCAGTTAAGTAAACTGTGGAAAGTGAATGTGAAAGGTAGGCAAACAGTTTTGACAGTGAGAAGAAGGGGACAGTGAAAGATATTATGCATATTCGGGTATTTCACTGTATATATATATATATATATATATTTAGTGAGCTATTTAGGGATGGTTCCTGAAGTGCTGAAATATTCAGACTTCTTGTTGAAATCTGGACATTTTTCACGCCCCCAGAACAAGTTAATTTGCTAGTTAGACAGCCAGGGCATATGGCGTGAAAATGACAACTACGCTTGAGTCTAAATAGCAATGACACTTGCGACATGGACTTTGTGCAGTGTGCCACGCCCTTAATGTGGAGTAGAACTCGATGATGGTTGTAGCCTTTTTGGCTCACTGCTCAGGATAATCATGTCCTTGTAGAACAGTCCATGATAACAATGACCCATCCCGTCAGTTATGCCCCTTTTCCACTACTGCGACTCGACTCAAATCGACTCTACCCATCAGGGTAGTACCTGGAGCTCTGTTTAAGTCCTCCTCTGTCGAGGTTGCAAGCGAGGTGAGCTGATACTAACATGACGTCTCCAGACTGCCCTACATGGATTGGTCACTAAAGAGAGGAGTACATTCCAAGGGCTACCGTCAACACAAGAATCCTATTTTCGTTTTCATTAACATTACTTATGTCCAGAATGAATCGCTCCATGGTCCCACGGCTCTACTGCACCAGACACTTCCTCATCCAGCTGCAGTTCCAGTCCAGACTTCGGCTTTTCCGCTCCGCTCCTCCGGACTACTTTCCCGAGGAAATACTGGATACCCCATTAACCAGCTTAACTCAAATCTTCAAATCAAAAACCAAGGTAACCAGGAGGGGATTAGAGAAGGGAGGTGTGAGAGCCAGACTGAAGCGGGAGAGACACAAAACACCCCCCCCTCGATGGAGGCACTTCTCTTGGAGCTTCAGCCAGTATTCGCGGTCATCTCCTACCACACCTCCCTCATGTTGTTGTTCTGCACCCTTTGCTCTATCTTCCGTCTGTACTGCTCTTTTGCCACCATTGAGCTGGACACTGAGATCCATCTGCTTGATATTATTATTATTATTATTATTATTGTCATTGTCTTTGAAGGCCTTCTTCTTCTGGTTCAGAAGGCCCTTGGAGTCACTGGTTATCCAGAGGTTGTTCTTGACAAAGCAGCATACAAATTTTACTGGAACAACAGCGACCATACAGAGTTGGATATAGTCCGTGGTGCAGTCAACCATCTCCTCCATGTTCTTATTATGAGACCCCTGCAGTGCATCCCTGTCTGTGGTCTTGAAGCAGTGTCTCAGAGTCAGTTGAGCATTTTCCGAAAGTGACGTCAAATATCCGGCTGTTGCCTGGCAACGAGACTCCGGTGAAGAGACTGCCAAATAAATACTTATTTAATCGCACCAGCAACTTAAAGTCGATGATCTGTTCCAGACAACCGTGTTCTTCCAAATGATCATATGAATTACGAACATGATCTGTTACAGTCTCCCATACAAAAGACCAAGTATGAATCATTTCAGGTGTCTAGAAATATTGAATCTGCTGTATTTCTGTTTTTTATCTGCTAAACAACGCAGGAAAGTATGTTGCTGGTAATATTAATATGGCTTAAGCTGTGAACAATATCCCATGGTAGATTGGCAATTTAAATCTTAAATCTTATTTTACATGGCAAGGGATTCTTTGGCATGTGTATTAAATCCCTATCATCACCCTAACTATCAATTGAAGCAAGTATATCCACCTAAAACCATCAAATCTGCAAAACACAGAGACTCAGTAACAGCAGGACATAAATATGCAGGTGAATATATGCATTGTAACATTTTTTAGCCTACACGTTGCAAAAACATTCACCTACACATTGCAAACGTTTGTGTTGAACAATATTTGGATTTGCAGAAATGTAATTATGGAAGAATTTGTTCTGTAGACTGGGTTGAAAAACACACTGTGGTCCGTCCAATAAGTCCAGACGTTTGAGTGTTTGATGTCTGGTGAGAGTGTTCACAAAGAGCAGGGAGCGGTGACACACGTTGCGGCAAACTTTCATACCTGGTACCTTGGATCAGAGTAAGAGTCCTTTCATTTTTCCACATAGTTCAGAATTAAACTGACATGAACTAATTACTAATGACTCAAACCAGTGCAGCTTGCTAAATTGATTTCTTGTTGAAGGAACTTTGTAATGGGACAGAGAACTTCAGAAAATACTTGAACTTAATTGTGTGGAAACATCCATCAAGTAAAAGACAAAGACGCATGATGATAAGAGTTAAGAAATGCTGGAAGGTACTATGGTTTGTGAGGCTTATGAATCTGCTCCATCATATCCAGAGTTCAACAAAATCATTCGTTTCCCTCTTATAGTTTACTGACTTTACAGTTAATTGCTCTCAGTTTAGGGCACTGTCAGGAAAATACCCAGCAGCACAAGCAGGTGAAAAAACCCTTATCCAAAAAAATGTCCTTATCATTGGTGTGCAGGATATCGCTGTGTTAAAAATCACCAAATTATTGTGTTTAGATACCGATATTTGAAAATATTTATCTGTCCTTTGGTGAAGTATATATTGTATAAGGCAATATTTTCTGGCGTTTTTAAGCCCTTTTAATGTGCATCACTTAACACTTCCATTGAATGCATTGTGCAACATATACATACCAGAACTGATTTTTTTTTTTCTGAAAGAGTGTATGTAAGTATGAATCCAGCTGTGATTGTGAATGGGAATAACTGGCCAATAGTGTATTGTGACCCCATCTGAAGCGTTTGTTTGTTTAATGGGATAATGACAAATCATTTTTTAAAATATTTTTTTAAAAAATCATGATCGCGCCATTCAATATTGCAAAAGCCATGTTTCACCAGGCAGGAACATGTGTTGGTCAAAAACGTTCAGACGTGACCTGTGACAGTTTTTATTAAACAAATATGGCAATTCTTTATTCACCAAATAGCACATGCATCACAACTGCAATTATACCCGATTACACCTTGGTCTGTTTGTGTTCATTAATCATTGGAGGATACTTTTTCTGTTGTTGTCTTTGTCGCAAGGAGCTGCTTATGTGAATATTGGTTTCTATTAGAAGAGTCAGTTTGTTGACCATCAAGAGATGGCAGTTTTTATGAATTCGTGCGACACAAATAAAATCTAACACATAATAATCTAATCTAACACAAATAAACATGACCAGGTACATTCTTTAAAATTATAATAATAATACCATAGATATATACAAGAAGACTAGGTGGCTGAAGGTGGAGCCTACAGCATCGTTCTCCGGGGGGCCGTCCTGCCACAAGGTACTATTCAGTTTTTCTGTATCGTGGCTATTGGAAGGTGCGCGATATCAAACAAAACTGTAAACAGCTTTAATTCAGCAGCATAGTTGTGTGTCACGGCTACTTGCTCAAGTCATCAAGGCTGAAACCACAATCGAGATTTTCCATTATTATATAGGTTTTCCTGAGACCAATAACAATTTTATGATAACCTAAGCATTTGTCTAAATGACCGTCTCTGTGAATGTGGTTGTATTTATTCCCTGGCTAAAAAGCAAAGCCTGTGACTAAGACCTACTTTTGTTTAACATTACCCAGCAATTTTACATTAGTGGCGAGGCAAGGTTGCTCTTTCTTTTCAACATAACTTATGTTGCACATGATATCCGAGCGGTTTGGTTTGTTAAAAATTTCGTACATTTACATACATTGTGACACTGGAAATTGCTGGCTGTGTATTTACAGAGGTATGCAAGATGCCAGACATTTGTGCAGCCTATGAATACTCAAATCAACGCAGTCTGGAAACGAGAACCCGGGGGATCACCTTTCACATGAAAGATATGAAAGTATTATTATTATTAATTAGTGCTGTAATTTTAACACTTGAATTCGATTAATTAATTACGCCACAATTTAACGTGTCAAAAAATTTAATGCAATTAATTATGAGTATCAACAGTGGCGAGCCAATGCTTGCGCATTTGAATTTTGGCCCATTGAAGGACCCGTAGTCTTCTCGGCTGTGCTATGTCATCTGCGCCGGCAAATT
>CAAKHB010003393.1:5066-25122 GCA_901007665.1 Aeoliscus strigatus
CCACGCACACACACACACACACACACACACACACACACCGCCCGCATCACCACCGTACAACACACACACTCACAAGCTGCGCACCTCTCAACTCAAAAAACTGACAGACCATCTCCGGACTGTACTTTCAGAGCCGATATGCAATTTATCAGCTGGAAAACATGCACAGGGTGGGGGTGCAGGGGGTGGAGGTGAGGGTTGGGGGGGTGGGGGGGTAAAGGTGGAAGAGCCTCTATCTGGTCCTGCTCAGTATGCTCTACCTGGGCTCATTTCACCCTCCAGCGGACAGGAGAGTCTATATCGGCCTCTCAGTAAGACCTGCGGCACTCCCCCATCCCAGAGTCCTTCCATTTCCTCTCCCCTCATCGCCTTTGTGGGGGTGTGTGTGTGTGGATCAGACTGTCGGGGCCAACAGGATGGAGAGTTATGATGTTCCTAGTCTGTGTGTGTGTGTGTGTGTGTGTGTGTGTGTGCGTGCATGACTGTGTGACTGTTATTGCCACGGTGCTTTCATTCGTTAATGCAGGATTTGTCCGTCACATTCGACGATACAGCGCTCGACAAGCAAGTCCAACAACTCCTCCTGGAGACGATGTGCTCCAGTGAGATAATAGAACTTTTATGCAGGAAAACGGATTACTCTGGCTCCAGAATTAAACAATTCATTACAGCCTTTCTTTTTATAACTATAGACTAATTAGATTAGCCATGATGGTCGTGTCATGCGGCTGTCGTGCTGCTTGCATAGTTCAAATGAATGGACCTAAATTGGTTCTGGGAATCAATACATAGCGGCCTATAGAGCATAAGTTACTCTATGGCTGCAGGTTATGGCACAAGCAATGATCATAGTAGCACTTTATTCATGCGACAACCTCATTTCTGGTGTCTTTTATCAAAAGCTAATGCAACTGCGCTGATTCTGCTTTTCTTTGGGTAAAAAAAATGGTTCATTTGAGTGATGAGTAATATTCTGTGAAATGAGGAAAAAGCTTTCTATTTTCACATAAACTGACTGAAATCCAACCAATCAGCTTTAAAATTTCACGTTTGAACTCAGTTTATCAGTAACCCTGTAATTTTTTTTTCTCATGTCCTTTGTTTCTCTTCAGTCTTGTAATAATAATAATTGTTATTATAATAATAACTATAGTTCTATAGCACTTATCAAAATTATACATTACAAAGTGCTTTACATATAAAACAAGAGAACCATAAAATCCCATAGAAAAATTGAATTGTGATTTTGGGACAGTGACAGTAGGGCCTTGCTAGAGGATCAGGCAGTAAAATCTAAAAATCTATTACAAAACTCACAGGTAGCCAGTGAAGGGCTGTAAGGACTGGTGTGATGTGCTCATGTGATTTGGAACTAGTTAAAATCATCATCAGCATTCTGCATTAGTTGGAGTCTCTGTAAATTATGTTTGCTGATACCAATAATCCAGCCATCCAGTGACAGAAAGAAAGGATTTAATCCTGGACAAGTGTCTTAATTGTGCAAAACATGGCTGGAGCACCTGACAGTCAAAAGACATCTTGGAGTCGAAGATCACAACAAGATTTCAAGCTTCATTCTGGATGTTAACAGAGAGCATGCCCAGACTGGAGGACAGGTTATTGTTGATGTTAGGATTATGGACAGGAGGAGTAACTGAAATGACCTTGGCATCATTCAATTCCAGAAAATTACAGGACATCCAGGTTTTAATCTTAGCTAAGCAGGACAAGATGCATGAGGTGTTTGTAGATCCAGGTTTTAATGGCTGAGTGTCGTCTGCATAGCAGTGGAAGCTAATGTTGCGTCTGTGGATGATCTGGCCTAGAGGGAGCATGTAAATTGTAAATAAAAGGGGACCTATGATTGACCCTTGGGGTACCCCACAGAGGAGAGGGGAGTGAGAGGATGACAGAAAAAGATCTGCCTCTGATATGTAAGTGATATGTTCATCTTTCAGTCCTTCTGTTACCTTTTTCTCTGGTGTGTTTCATGTGTTTTGGATGATCCCTTCTGACTTTTGTACATTTTTGAGCCTGTTTTGTTCTTATTTTTCCTTATTTTAAAACCATGTTTCATTTTTGTGTCCTGTCATTTTTATTTTTATTTGGATCCTAATTGCCAAAACAACACACTGTGATACAAAGTATAAGTATCATACGTATCTTGAAGTATCACAAGTATTTTGAAGCCATTCGTGCTTTTCTGTTTGCCTGAAATAAATCAAAGACAGATGTTGTAGTGGATTATTTCTATGAGTTGCCAAACATCTGCTCTGCGGGTAAATGACTCTCTGTAAGTGTCTCTCTGTTATTTTCTCCCTTCCTGCCAAGTTGAAAGCTGCAGTCTGCAGGCCAGAGTTGCCCCAAACAGCAGAGAAATGTACAGTCTAACTTTGATTCCCACAATAACACAGGTTTGTTGTCCTTGTCTCACAATGTCAGACCCTCGCATACACGTCTCATCCGAGCTACGCATGGAATGAGGAGACGCCTGAAGCCAAAACAGAAAAAGACGAATCGAAACTGTCGAGCTGAGTGCGTTTTCTTTCTTTTTTGTTCTAGAACGGAGAGCGGATGTGTTGGATTATATCAAAGAGGGAACCATGTGCATTGGCATTTACATATAGTGGATTGCAGTGATTTATTATCTGCTGCTGAAAACAATGGCAGTGATGGTGTAATGGTCATCACAGGAAACATGCATTGAAATCACACCCTCCTTTGGACTGCTTCTCAAACAAACAAATGCAGGCTTTCACAGGCCAATTTGCTGCTCATGATAGCAGAGTGATATGCATGTAAACCATTTCTTAGTTCACATATTGACTGTGCTGCTCCAATTGATCTGCATAGCGAGATGAGGGGGGCTATTTGCATAAGACAAAATGTGCACACATAGATTGCTGTTGCTCTCCTTTATATAGCATCCTCAGGCGAGGGGCTAGCCAATTAGCACATTTATGCTAATGTATTTGAAGCACAAAAATATGCATTGCTTTAAAATTTGAATGTTGAATGCGAAGCTAACAGCATATGGTATGCAGCAACATGTGGCGGCCGGGAGCAGACACGTTTATTTTCAGAGTTTCACAGTGGTGAAGAATAGTAGCTTGCACATCTGTTCATTAAACGTGTGCTTTGTGTTGAATGCTACACATACACTGTGACAGACTCACAATGAAACGTAGAAGAATGGCACGCATGTACTGAAATATGCATTCACTCATCCATTCATCTTCTGCCACTTATTCTGTTTATGGGTCGTGGGTGAAATGTACTTTGCAAAGTGTTCAGTACAATCGCCCATTTCTATCAGCACATGTATCAAACTAGATATAAAAAAATGAATTGAAGACTTGCTAACATTGTTTTTTTGTTTTTTTTTGTACACGACTTTCATTCCATAGTTCCATTATCATCCCATCAGATACCAGTGAATGCTCTCAGCCACCCACTGACCCCGGCTTGGACAAAAAGGCTGTTTAGTTTATGACACCTCTCTCACCGCCGTGCTGTCGCAGTGGCACACGGCGCCCGCCAAGCTGTTTGGAGCGGAGTTTTGCATTGGTGACACCACCATTTGTATTAATGCGTAACCATCACTCCCCTGCATCTAAATGTTTCATTACAGCCAAGGCGCAGACACAATTTCGCGGCCTATATGGGGCCGCTCACCAGCAAGCACGCTCTCTTAAGGGGAAAGTAAAGCATGACAAATTGAAATAAATGAGAGTGGGAGAGAGGAGAGGAGGAGGAAGGAGGGGGAGGTATCTGCTACATGCCATGCAGGGAGAACAACATATATTTTCTGATATATCTTTGTTTCTTTGTTCAGGCCTTCACCTCTATCGATCTAGTTAGTGGTGACCTCCATAAATTCTGACCTTTGACCCTCTGTTGATCCGTTTTTTGTTTTTTTTTGTCATGATTACAAAAACTTGCTTGATATTTTCAAACACACAACCATTTTTGCTTCACATGTTGTGCAAAACCCACATGTTCTCTTGCTCTTTTCAGTGAGTTTCTATGTTCGTGGAAGAAGAAGAAGAAGAAGAAGCAGAAGAAGAAGACAATGGGAAGTGGCGTTCCTGCGCACAGTGAATATGCAGATGTATTCACAGCACTCTGTGCAGTCCACACACAAATACCGGAGTAGTCATCACCCTTTGTCGCCTCCTGGTGAGCGATGGAGAATGTGTGTCTTGCTCAAGGGCATCTCAACCGTGTGAGAGCTCCGGAGAGATGTTTTCCGATTCGGAAAATTGTCTTCATCGCCGCAAGACAATTCACCAATTCACACCTTCGGATGCAACAAACAGAAGGATCAGAGGAGCGCGATGAATGACAGGTGAATTAAGGTAAGAGCAAAATAATAAATAGCTGTAAAAATAAGCTTAAAAAGTACCACAACATAATATACAGATAAATATATGTCTTTGTTCCGGCCTTCACCGCTGTCTCTATCTAGTTAGTGGTACATATACATATATTTATCTAATAAAGTCAATTCAAGTGCCTGGGTGTATTGCACAGAGAATATAAATACAAATATATTGACAGCCAGTTATAGGAAACAAATTAAAAAAACTGCCTCTGCAACTTGCTGCCGGAGGGAATGAACGACCTGGAGTTTGGTTTAGGAATCAATCTGCTTCTTTCTCACAGTGATGTGAGACTGAGCTGTTTTATACATCTTTGATCAGTGCGATCTGAGTGCTTTTATCGGCTGCGGGGCACCGACCCCACCCTCAGCAGCGAGGAAACGACAAAGCAATTCTGATAATCTGACCAATTATTGAGCAGAGTCAAAACGCAGTCTGATATAAGTGGACTTGTGTAACCACGTCATCTGCGATGCTTCCAGAAATTCCAGCCCTGTGGGATCAGGTGATTTATGACATTCCGGCATTAACATTAACTTATATTTTACCCCAGACAAAACTGAGGTTGTCTTCCAAGCTGCAGACAGGAAGTTGAGCACCCCCCCCCCACACACACACACACACATATAAACGTTTTGACCTCCTTGTACACACACAGCTGCGTTGTTCGTCACTAATGGAAATGTTACGGGCCGCTGATCAGAGTCGTCCGATACAACTGGAACGCGTCATAAGCCAAAGCAGGAAGTGTCGAAATAAAATGTGAAGAGCGGCCAAGTACACACACACACACACACGTGCGCTCGCTTGCCGCAACCTCACTCAAAACCTCTAAAACCCTGCAGCCCTCAAATCAATGGAGCCACGCGATACTCACATACACGTCAGGTGTGTTGCCGTGGTAACAAGGGCCTTTCATCTCCGTATTTCTCATTGGTATGCTTATTGTACCGGGCACACTCATCCCCCGACCGCCCACCCACCCTCCATGGAAGCCAGTCAATCACACGTTCGTCTCATCTCTTTCCTCTGATTGGCTTGTTCCGCTCGCGCCCTCCTTCAGTGAATCGACCCTCATCGGCCGCTGACTGCCGAATGACAATGAGGAGAGAATCACCTGCACCGCAGAGACAGAAGGTAAAGACGTCTGACACCTGTTGAATGTTTGGGTACGTCCTCTGAGGACACCGCCCTCTGGATCCGGGATGGAGATTTGGCTTCTCTGACTCTCTCTTCTCTCTGTGGACGATGGCGTTTCCTCCCTGACCTGTCCGGACGGGACGACACCCAAAGCTGAACGAGACCCAACCACTCCTGCTTCTGATGTAGTCATGGATGCTGAGCTATGTATCACAGTTCTCATCCGCAACCAATCCAATTCATTTGTCCCCCCCAAGTCCTCCCCTGCCCCAGCTGTTAGAAACCAGGGATGCCGCCCAGTCCCACCAAAACCAATCCTGGCCCTAATCGTGTCCGACCCACCTCGTGACCTGTGTCGACAACTTGGGTGAACCCTCTCATACCGAATCAACCCAGCCGACCCCGGTTGGAAGCAGATAGTCGCTGCCTGTCTGAGCTGGGACGCTCCGTCACGTCCATCTGTTCATCGTTTGTGCCTCGCAGGTTTTTATTACTCCCTCTCTCCCAGGACAGAGCGCTATCGACGTCTTCCTCTGTCTTCTCCCAGCCATGTGAGCTCAGATTGTCTGCTCCGCTGACCTCCAAAGGAAGAGGAGATGCAGCAAAGTATCAGCTGATTTTCTGGTCAGTTAGCTTCTCCTTTCACCCCCCCCCCCCCCCCATCTCATCACTTTAGCAGCCTTGGTGTGAGGAAGGGAGGAAGGTGTAGTAGGCTGCTTTACTGAGCCCGTGAACCAGCGTCCTCTCCATTAACAGACAGATAGAAATATCACATTTGACATTTTCTTCTTCTTCCTCATGCTGGAAACTAGCAAACAACTGCAAATCTTACTTACTTACTTCTATTCTTGATAACTTAAGAGGTGTGTGTGTGTGTGTGTTTGTGAAATGCAAAACTATAATGTCATAATAAATTGAATTTAACACTGCTGGATAACCGATTTATAAAGATTTTAATTAGTGTAGAAATGTTGCTCTGTCTTTCCATTAATGTGCTTTCATTATTGATGCTCGACTATTTGCACGATAGTATTTCCTCAAATGTGCGTTGATGAAACCTCAACAACCAATGCTGCCGTCCCTCTCAACCTCGCCTTCATCTCCAGCCAATTCATTACCGAAAGCAGAAGAAAGGAATCTCTTTCTACCCACAATGCTCCTGGACTGGGCTGACTAAAGATGGATTTGTTATGGATCACAGAGGAACAAAACTGTCCACACGCTCGCTCTGGCATTTGAGACAACACACAGCCACAGTCTGTCTGTGGGAGACGGACAGACGTGATCATTGTCATCCATCTTTGTTCCAAATAATCTGATCAAACATGTCAGATGCTTTTGAGGCGCAGCAGGTTTCTGGGAAACATCTTCTCCAACATCCGTATATGTCTTGTTCTATTCTCCCTCATTCCATAGAATGAACACATACTCTGACTGGTTCCTTTGCCTGTCTGGGTAGAGAATGTGTATATTGTCATATATTGACATCTCTTCTGGATTTTCATGTTGAGCTGTGGCACTTTTTATGTTTCTATTTGATAGTATGGAACTGTTAATGTCAGTGTGATTATTCATTCATTTTCTGCCGCTCAATCCAGTTACGGGTCACAGGTGTGCTGGAGCCGATCCCAGCTGTCCACAGGCGAAAGGCGGGGTACACCCTGGACAAGTCGCCAGCTCATCGCAGGGCCACATGAAAGACAGACAACCACTCACACACACCTAAGGACTATTTAGAGTGACCAATTAACCTCAGCATGCTTTTGGAGGAGGGAGGAAGCCGGAGTACCCGGAGTGAACCAACGCAGACACGGGGAGAGTGACCCCATGCAGACAGCATGCACATAGAAAGATCCCAGGTTAGGAAGCGAACCAGGGACCTTCTTGCTATCTTGCTATGAGGCAACGGTGCTAACTACTGCACCACCGTGTCGCCCAGTGTGATTATTCAAGTTTTATTATGTCCATTTCTTTCTACCAGCGCCCCCTACCTTTACATCAATGCATTGCAGGTTGTCTCAATTATTGCCATGGTGATAAAATAAAATTTTTTTGTTCAAATCTTATCAAAAAATCCCTGGGTAAGGGTAAATATTTTATTTTTTTGTTTTGATAAAATGAAAAAAAAACAATAAACAGACAAAAGTCAGGTTACTGTTCCACGTGATTTATTACTTGTTTTTTTACACAACCACTAGAGGGCGCCTGATTTATCTCTGCTGTATGTGCAGACCTGAGCCACATGAGCGCCTTTTTTTCTTCCCAAACACAGCGTGCATCTTTTTCCCTCTCTTGTTCCCTTCCCTGTATTTTCACTCGGTACCACCTGTGTGCTGTTGATGGATGAGTCAATTTGGCTGAAGCCGAGCAGATCATAACATTTTAGTTCATATCATGGGACTTGACACTCAAGGATTTGTCATGTGCAGCAGTGTGCAGAGAAGGGTCAACGACACACCCTCCATTCTTTCCCTTTCTCTGCCTGATGACATTTAAGCCTAATTTATACTTCTGTGTCAAATCGACGCTGTACCTTTGCCGCCGAGGTCCAGAAATGTAACGACGTGTGTCAGCAAAGCTGACCCCCTGCGATGGATTAAGCGGAGGTCAAACTGTGATTGGACGACTTGTTGCGTCATGTGACTTTCTCAACTCTCAGAGTGTCGCTTCCGCGTTTGACCAGAAAATCAAACCGCCCTGAAGGTAATCTGTTGGAGTTGTGAAGGGAGTGGGAAAACTATGCTGATCTCGTTGGTGTTGTGGTGGTAACGAGATCCGCTCACTGAGAAGTAAAAACACTCACTCACTCATTCACTGCACCTGGTACTGTCAGACCTGCATATATTGTTTAAAACACTTTCAGTTTGCTGAAGTGCGTAAAACCTGAGTAACACTTGTTCTCATGTACTTTGTCTTGATGGCGTCCAAGCTGGAGCTTAAAATACAAACATTTGTCTGCATCTCACAGCAAACGGACGTCCCACTGCGTCTCACACAGATGTGTTATGTCGGCATCGCAGACACAGACGATCGTGACGGTCTGTCGCTTTTTCACAACTTGCGATGAAAACGAGCTTAATTGACCGTCATGGAGCCCTTAAAAGAACATTGCAGGCTGCAGAAAGTGTATGTTACACTCGGGTGCAATGACAAATACATCAGGAGAGGATTTTGTACTGATGAAAAATAAACACCAAAGAGAAAATGTCTGCAACACAGAATCTACCGGGGCAGCTGTCCACGTTAACGTCTGTCCAAATTATGGACGATTATGGGTGTCAGCGATTGTTACCGTCAGTGTCTGACAACAAGAAAAGATCCCCACAGAGATAAACGTGTGTCTGACATGTCACTCCATCAACTCAAGGAGAAGTGTGAAAGCTCACACACAGACACGGGAAGTGTGCTGCGCGACGAAGCTCATTGTCATAGTCTGCGCACCTTCTAAAGGAGACACCTGTAATTTGCCTGTAAGCCACAGTTACAATGTCTCTGTAAGAAGAGAACGCCCCCGGTGGGTGGTGGTGGTGGTGGGGGTGGGGTAAAGTTGACACATTTGCTCCTCCCCTCATATCTGCACTCACACAGGACGCCATAGCAACCATTTGGTTATCAATTGAATGCCTTTTTGTTGTGCAGCTGCTGAATAAAAAGAGGAACGGCTGTTCATCGCACCACTAGATGAACTTTAATCATCTGCCGTCTTTCTATCCTGCATCCTTCAAACCTTTGCACCCCCCCCCCCCACACACACACACTCTCATTCACTCTGCTCTGTAAGGCTCAAATAGCCTCATCAAACGGTCATTTATCTGTTTCAATGGTGAAGCAGATATGGAGAATGGTTTTCCTAAATGGAGCTTTAGAAACAGGGGAACTATGGAAAGAAGGTTTCTGACAGTGGGTGCTGGCGAATGAATGGAATATGTTCACACAACAGTGTGCGGCAGTCAGAGGAAGTGTGCTCAACCACTCGTGGAGCAGTAAGAGACAAAGCGAACAGAATGCTTTTACTTCATCGCACACACAGTGGCCACGCTGTTGGAGTCTGCTCCTTTTATCAAAGTCATTCATGAGTTTCACACGTCGACGCATGAACACAGCTCCTAAGGCAACGAGAATCAATTAGAATATACCAGCAAAGGCTGGTTGCACTATGTAAATGTTTTCATACAGATGAGCTTTTCCTAATTAAACGGTCTAATTTGCCAAAGGAGGTGTGAGAGGGAGGTTGGTGGAGTCACAGCAGAAAGCCCCAGGTGCTGCAGGAGGTGATCGATGGGGGGAAAAACCATGGACTGAACGAACCAACTGGTAAACGGGAACATGACACAGGTTTGTGTTTCATTGGGATGATTTATTCACGGCGGACTCATTGCAAAGCTTGATTTATTTCTGCTTCTGCTCTGAAGTGACGCTCGGCCTGAGATGTACACCGCATCTGTCCTACGCTGCCGTGAACGTTTTTACCTATGCCGTCACGAGGTGGAAAGAGTACCAGAATGTTCTACTCAGGTAAAACTACCCCTACTTTCATGAAATATCAGTAAAAGTTGATCATTAAATGTAACTTAGTTACTTTGTGTGTGTGTGTGTGAAGCTCCTAAAGTAAATGTCAAATGACACATTTTGAGGACAAGCCAACTAAATACAGCCTCAGTTACAGTAACTGGACTAAAATGGTTTACCTGCTATCTTATAAGTGTAATTTGTTTCTACAACACGGAGCAGAACTTGTTACCACTGCTACTCCCACAAGGTCGGCGGACATTTCCTCTGACAAGTGCTACTGCCTCACATCTGTCTCAGAAATAAGATGTTTCAACATGACAATCAGCAGATTCCAGCAATGTGTGTGTGTGTGTGTGTGTGCCTGTATGAAACATGAACTAATGCAGACAAGTCCAAGCACCTGGTGTGTGACATCTACCAGGTGATGTGACGGAGCAAGGCCTGGAGGACTCTGGAGCACTAGATGTTTTAATAATAAAGAGATCCCCTCTGAGTGTGTGTGTGTGTGTGTGTGTGTGTGTATGGGTGAGTGCTTTTGCAGCATAGCATAAATCAACGGTATTAACACAGAGGGCTCCATTCCAGAGCGGCCTCCATCTACAGCACATGCTTTCAACTTCTTCCTGTTTCCGACCAGCTGAACCTCCTCTCTCTCAGACCTGCACAATCACATGAAAATATAATTACGGTTCCAGATCTCATTATGTGTCTGTTATTTTCTTTGCTCCATCTCTTATTAACCATTCTATACTTAATGTTTCTTAAAATAAGACATGATTAACATTTAAACACAGTTCTATCACAAACAGGCAGTTCATTACATTCTAAAATTTCCCTTTTAAACCCTTAATGAATCACAAAAAAGAAAAAAAAAATACAAATGGGTCATTATGTGGGTCATTCCAGATTTGGAGGATAATTTAGGCATCAAAACTTCTCTTTGTTTCCTAATTTTCTTCCATGTATTTAACAAACCCATGGGATAAGCCAACAACTAATTTGATTGGTCCAGCTCAAGCGTCCAAGGTACACGTTGTTTTTGTTGTTTTGTGCATAGATTTTCTTTTCAAATGTATGTGTAGGACATAAAATGTCCTCCACTTCTGGAATGACACATGTGTATATATCAGAATCCATGAGGGGAAGTCAAACATTTGACCCATTCATAGATTGTGACCGCTCACACACATACACACACACACACACCCTGGAGCAGCAGCTGCCTGCGGCACCCAGGAGCCAGTTGGGTGTCAGACACCTCGCTCAAGGCGGGGATCAGTTCTTCTCTCACTCCCTCCGGCCCACGTTTATCTGACTGCCAGTTGAAAGAAACGAGCAGGATGCCCTCTACGTTCACCTCCAGGCCCTGATGGCCCCAATTAGTTACGTTTCAGCTCTGCCCCTCTGAACGTTATTGGTGCCGTACGAGTGGCACCTATTGGGAAACCCATTTACAGACACAGACACTCAAAATCTTTAATTATACCAGCAGGAGTTTAACATGTCTCCTTGTTTATTTGTCTCCACGACACGGTGCTGTAGTGGTTAGCACTGTTGCCTCGCAGCGAGAAGGTCTCTGGTTTGATTCCTGGCTTTTTTGTCTTTCTGTGCAGAGCATGAATGCCCTCCCCATGTCTACATGGGTTCTCTTCTCTTCCTCCCACCTCCAAATATCATCCCAGGTTAACTGGTGACTCTAAAATTGGTGTGCCTGAACCCTTTGACAGCTGAGATCAACAGTTTGACTGCACTGAACCGTATGCTGGCGCCCTACACCGTCATCAGTGTTCATACTTCTGTGTCTGTGTGCGGCGCTCTGCGTTGAATCCCGCTGCTGTGCGTTTTCCCGTTTTTCTGTGTTTTTCTTTGTTTACTTCAAGTGACAGTGACTGGCAGCTTGTTACCAACAGACGTGCAGCAGTCCGATCACAGTTGCGGACCCATGTGGTCCACGTAGCTGCAACGCAGAGTTACATATCTGGGGGGTGCAGGTCAGGCTATGCTGTACCCTACACCGGCGATTTGACACAGAAGCATAAATCCAGCTTAACAGGAGCCAGCGGAAGGCGACGAGCAACAAACTCAGATTCGACTGAAAAATGTGTTCAGCATTCTAGCTACGATTTTGCTGCTTCACCTCATATCCCCCAGTTGCCACCACCATATAACCTCCTTCAGATTCTATGGACAAGAGCCACTCTGAGGTCAGTCATCGGGTTCCCTCTCTGCTTTGTTCACAACGGACTGAATGATGGATAATGCAACGTATTTATGACTGGGTTGACTGAGACCTAGTTATGGCGGCTCCTACGTACATACAAGCTGTGAGTGAAGACATGATACCTCATACACAGACTCACCTTCCCTTTTTCTGCCTCTCCACATCCTCTATACCCCCGCTCTAAAACTCCGTCAGTATCAATAAATCATTCTCTACAGCTCCTGCAGACTAAATCAACCACTATGTAAACACGGCTGCTAATCCATCAGCCAGCCAGCGGAACTCCCACTCCCTTATATCCTCCTCTTCACTTTATCCACCGGCAGCCACCGGAGACCTTCTGCTGATCAGTCAAGCTGCGAGGAGATCAGCGTCAAACTGTCTATGGCGTGGTAACCTGCTCTCCATGGGGAGATGGATGCGTGTCTCTCAGCATGCACACAAACCTCCATCGCATTTTACACACACTGATGTCAAACACACTGAAAGAACCTTGATGAGGTATTCATTATATTATTTTTATTGTTACTACTACTATAATAGTAGTATTAGTAGTAGTAGTACTGTTGTTGTCACTGTTGTTGTTATTCTTTCTTAATTAAAAGTAGGTTCAAAAAAAAGGAAGACCAGTAATATTAAAGATAAAAGGAACACATGAAGTACATTATACAAAAGCCATACAAAACTAAAACTAATCAGAATACAGACACAAACACCACCGTTTGATAAGAGGGTAAAAAGACACCTAATATTGTCCTTGACCATTTTAATTTAACATTAAGTAAATCATGTTAAAGTGTTAAAGTTACATGAGAAGTGTCAAGGTTTCCACTAAATTTGACTCACTTTTTTGTCCAATAACATCACCAAACTGAGTGTCTTCCATTTCTTCCATCTCAAATCATCAATCTCTGAGTAAAATAAAAATCATTTATGTTAAAATAATTACATTTCTTCATGTATATACGTTACGGGTAATGTACCTAGTTGTGTTTTCAGGTAATGTGCAAAGCTACTCCATCTAGCTAGCTAGTTAGCTAAGTGTATCAGCGTTATCAAAGCTAGCTACCGACAAACCTAACAAACCGTTAGCTAGCACTAACCCTTACCCTAACCCATATCTGGATGGCAGATTGTTTGCAAACTACCCTTGTTTTCAGGTTATGTGCAAATAACCCAGGTAATTTGCATATGACCCGTTTTTTCACATTACCAGTAACGTGTAAGAAATTAGTGTAAGAAAAGTTCACAACAAACCTGAAATGATGTTCACAACTGGAAAAATAAGTGATTGTATAATTGTGTCTATGAAATAAATAATAAGAAATATATTTCCATATTGTCTGCAATAGTTGTTTCATATTTAGCTGTTATCAGAAGGATTATACACACAATGTCACACAGATACGGCCAGCTGTTTCCTGGAGACCAAATAAACGTAGACCAAATAAATTACGACCGATCGTCAATTTTGATGCCTTCAAAAGACATTTTGTTGGGTTTTAGGCTTTGCGGCAGTTTTACGGTATAACTGGCTCTAGTTAAAGAAAAAACAAAAAACAAAACACTATTTTATTTTATCTTATCCCATCTTGGCATTTTAAGTGACAAAACACCGATGTGGACTGGATGTTTGTTGGCAGACATGCTGGATTCCTCTCAATGCTGGTGTTTCACACACAGGACATTTAGTTTGGTTTATCATTTATAGGTATTTCTTTAAAAACTAAGTTCTAAGAGACTATAGGAGTTTTCTTTAGACTGAGGGAATAGCTTGAATTGAGAGTTCTTCATGCACTGAGGGAATACAGAATGTGTGAGAGATCACATGTGCTGGTGAAACAAGATAGTTTTCAAGTACAGAAACTGAAATAAGAGAGCTGAGGAATGTCTTCTTTTCATTACCACGCTGTTCTGGAACTCCTGTATGCTCTTGCTGGAAGCAGAGCCAGACTCTCTCCACTGTCTAATTCTAAATAACCAAATAAATTATTCACTAACGTCTTGTGCCCTCTCTTCTCTTGAATATTAAACTTACTAACCAACTCCAAAGACAAAGGGGGTGTGTGTACGGAGTACCTGAGGGCAGATGTAGGGCGTTCATAAGAGCTGACATTAAAACAGGAAGGCTGCAGTAGGAGACAGTGTCAGAGGGGGACAGGAATGGTGATGTCCTCTGGCTGACTGTAAATAAGAAGAATATTTGATGATCCAAGGAAGATTTATGTCAGAACCGTTTAAGGAGGGCAAAACATCTTAATATCAATATGTATTTTAGTTTATGTGCTGGCTATGACTGGGCTGCCACGGCGCTCTGAGTATAGATCCCTGTGTGAGCGCGAGGGGCCCCGTACAGCATTATGCTTAGGGCCCCCAAAAACTCCCGACAGGCACTGGATGTATCAATCATCCAAATGCTGTTGCTGGATATGATAGATTCAGATTAACCTGATTAATTTTTAAAAACAAAACTATATTTTAATCTGACTTTTATTCACAATCAATTACATAACCCAGGCTGACAAAAAACATACAGTATATTTTTTAAACATTATTTTAACATATTATTTCTGCATTTTACTGTGAAGCACCTTGAGGTCTTACATGTATAAAGTTGAGTTGAGTTGAGTAACCTGTCTTTGGACATGGCAGATATTCATTTGAATGTATGCATGCATATTTATTTTATCATTTATGTATGTGCACATTTTTTAGGCTTTTTTTTCCAGTCCTTTAAGCCTGTAATCGTTACTGTTACTTGCTTTGTATTTTCCGATAAATTAACACATTCGTTTTTCCCCATCAGGCGCCATTAGAAGTGCCCTAAATGTGCCTGTTTTTGTACTTTGGTTTATGCAATGTCAGCATAAGCCTAGAGCCTGAATCGCCTTATCAGAAACTCCCACTTACAAATTCCACTGAAGTCACCTGAGTGAGCAGACAAAGTGGAGATGCAGCTGACTTTCATTTCATTTACCGGGGATACAGAACGTTGATTTCATTATCTCCACTACCAAACCGCCGTCTTAGCTGTATATTGCTGTTGACATGACTGAGCATGAAAAATGTTGTATTATCTCTGGTCACTCAACCATAGCAGCATCCATCTCTCTTTCTTTATTTGGAGTTGGTGTAAATAATGACCAAAATATCCACAGTCTTCTTTCTTCATTTCCTCTGCCTCTCTCATGCGCTTTCTTCATCTGATTCCATGTGCTGATGATGATCGCGAGATTAGCTTTCTCTATTGTCTGCCGCCTCAGACAAATGCACTCATCAGCACAGACCTCGAGGTCAGCGTCTGTAAGCTGCTATTTATTAGGTGCTTTGATTCCAGAGGAGCTGGTATTAATATGTGGAAAGATTCACATCCGCATTTCTCATAAACCATGTCAGAGTGGGCTCATCGGTTTGAGTCTGCAGGGATAAATTCTTTTCCCGTACCAGGCTTCTTAAGTCAAACTCCAGTCAATACTATCCCGGGGGCGTTTCTCTGACAGACGCACTGCAATATCAAGTCTAGCTTTGTGGGTTAATAATAGAGCTGTATTCTTGTAACTGCTTTAGGGAGTTTGGAAATTGTGGTAACATGGAGTTTTACTTTTTGGACCTAAAGCTGTTAGTCTCAAGTTCTGGTGCGAGTGCTGTTTCTGTCGCTTCATAGTGCTTTCCACTGTCATAGACGATATCTGAGTAGTTTTGAAAGCTGAGCTGAGCTAAATGGAACGTCTTTCTAACCGAGGACATCCGTTTTGGACTTTGGTCCAAACCAGAGGACCCCCATGTTCCGAATCCAAGATGGCGACAGTAGCTTACTATTGGTATAAACTGTGTGTTTATTGTCCATTTCAGTGACACAACTGTTCTATTTGTTGTCAGTTGTTATGGTGTTTTGGTGTAGTTGTACATGGAATACCATGTATATTTGTCTCAGGAGATAAAAATATAGTATCTATCTATGCAATTTGTTGGTTATCATCTAAGAACAATGGTAAATTCAGCGCCCCCTTGCCCCTGTAGAACTAACCACCATCTGCTTTCTCATAGTCAAGAATCAGAACCCTTTTACAGTTTTGCTTTGCTTTGTTTTGGGTAATAGAGATGATTATTTGTAATTCACGATTCATGCACACGAGAAAAAAAACTTCCTTGAATCACACACACACTTTCATTTACAACAATTTTGTATCTTTGGTCAAACGTCTTTGCCTATGTCAAATATCTCGTTGTGTTTTCATTTTGTCACCTTGATTACTGCAGTCAGACACCAGAGTGCATAAAACATCCAACTTTTTTTTTTTTCTAACATAAGATACACATCAGGAGTTGACACACAAAATGTGTGTTTCCACCTCATCATAGTACCTCAGGTTTCCAGTTATCACAACGCTTATCACTGCATTTTAATCTTAAATCACTTAAGTCTCATGACACTGTTCGGTATTTAATATTTCGATGATGCTACAGATGCCAAATGTCATTTTGTACTAGTTGCTTTAAGAAAAGCAGACCTTGATGAACACTGCTGATGGTACGTAGCGTCTGAAATCCACTGCTTTGTCAAACATCTGCTGAGGATATACAATATTGGATTTAAAGAGACACCAAATTGGGTTCAAGGGAAAATGAGAGATAAGCCAGTGAATTTGTCCCTGAGGGTCAGGCTACTGAGATGTCTTCTCCTCCTCCTCAGATATTTTCCTTTGACATTATATCTGGAGGGTGTTTACTCAGATAACACAATTCAAACACCACATGGGGGATATTCACAGGTTTAACAAGCTGATTGAGCTTTGATACAGGTTGTCTGGGAGATGCAAGGACCTGCAGCATCATCAGCAATTTACTGAAAAAACTTAATTCAAACTAGTATTTGAAATCATAAGCTTACGATCAAACAATAGAGAAAGTACTAACTGTTGACTTTTGTGGACTATGGTACATGTGAGGCAGTCACGCCTTTGTAGCATGGATAAAAGTTCATCATCACCAGCACCCTCAGGGTAGCTAACTATCTTTTCTGTAAAACACACTGCACTCACATACGGTCCATTGATTACCTGTGATGGATTGCTGATCCCTCTACCAACAATCTGAAACTGCCCATTACAGTTGAGAGGAGATTGTGACAGCGACAGCTTCTTGTTGTTGTTGTTGTTTTTCTTGCTATGATGGCATGACGGTTGTGGAGTTGCTGACCGGCAGGCATTTAGCTACAAAGTAACTTGGTCCAAGATATGAGGTTTGTACCTTTGTAGTTCGGCAAGACAATAATGGTTAGCAGTGTTTGACAAAGCTCAAACAGGCTTTTGCTTGGACATTGTAAATTCTTGTGAAGTGGAAGTGGTGAAGTGGTTCTCACGGACTTCAAATGTTATACAGAAGATCTGCACCACTCCCAACGGTTTGCTTGTGACTGATCTGATAACAAATGATTATTTCCAGACGATGAATTTACAGACAAACGGACACTGTCTTTGCATGTGCCATTGGCCAGATACCACCAAAAATCATTTGATACATAATCTCAAAAGCTAGGATAAGATGACAAACGGAGTTGTCAAAGAGGAACAACATTCACAACTTGAATTTATACCAACAGACACACGTGTTCTTGCCCTACAGGTAAAATCAGTGCATAGTCAATTTAATTATTATTTCATGTGTTTGATGGATCTGGACAGATAACCAGATGCAGTTTGCAAACAGTGCTGAACCTTGCTTATCCATATCTCATCATTTATAAAAGGATGTGTGCTGCTGAACTGGAGCCCTGGGACCCATTCCAGAGATCACGTTTGTTAATCCTGAAATTAAAAAACAAATACAGAATGTTCCTTATTTCAGCTTTACTGACAAACTCAATTCAAACTATACACACCTTTAGTTTGATTTTTGTCAGTTTATGAGAAAAAAGAATTAACACTCATACAGTTTTTTCCTCATCTCAGGCTTAACAAACTTAAACTGCTGTTTGTGTCAAAAGCCAATCTGAACTTATTACCTGTTAATAGTTTTGTTGCCAAGGGCTCAATGAGAAGACATATTTGCTCCACACACAACGTCCACTGGATCAAATCTTATTACATCGACAGGCAACACGTGTGAATGGCGTATTTTCCTCAGTGGAAACAATCTTTTCCCTCCCAGTTGTGACAACAGCTTGCTGGTCAGGAAGGAGCAGCTTCAGTGCGGCGGTGTTCAGAGGATCTGAGGCTTGATACCTTGGGGTGCTTTTAGTTCTCAGAAATAAACAAGAATCAAAGTGGTAAGTCCTTTTTCCACCACAGTGCTAACAAAGTTTGACCTCCTATGTTCCAATGCCTCTGATTTCTAATCAGACAAGGAAATAATGTGCATCCGGGCAGGGGAGATTTATTGCGTGCTGTTCTTCATTACATCACCCCACCGTTCTTCACCACACTCAATCAATTGTGCTAAGTTCTTTAAATGCCCTGTGATTAATTCAAATCATTACGAGTGTGCTTTATGTACACAATTTGATTGAAACATGCATTACATTTGCATAATGACTTTGCTGTAGAGTTGGGCTTATTGTTGCGATCCAATCTTACCCACTCAGACTTGCAGCTTTGTGTATTCAAGGGGACTAATATGAAATCAGGCAAATGTATTGTGTACAGTGTTCTCAATTATACACAATAACATTCTGGTCTTTCAGGCGCACAAAAGCCTATTTATGGTGAACATTGTTCAGCAGAAATGGGTTGCGGTTGTTTGATAGAGCTAAATGGACAAATAATGTTGAGAATATGATGAATGATGAGGGGCAGAAGACAAAGGAGTCCAGAAATACTTGCTCTACTTTGAGTCAAACTACCATGCTGTAGGAACCTCTCAAACTTTGGATGTTCAGGGATGCTGCAGAAGATGGAATCTAACAAGCATGTTTGGATCAGTCCATTGATTTGTTGTTTGAGAGTTGCATGTTTTTACAAAAACACCACACTTTGTTCATAATAATAAACCCAATGTACAAATACAGCATAGCAGTACAGCATATCGATATAAGTGTACAAATATCAGCGTACTCATACAAGCATACCAATACCAACATACTAATACCAACATACTAAGACCAATACACCAATACCAACGTACTAATACCAATACAATAACACCAACACACCAATACCAACATACTAATACCAACATACTAATACCAACATACTAAGACCAACACACCAATACAACATACTAATACCAACACACCAATACCAACACACCAATACCAACATACTAATACCAACACAATAATACCAACATACTAATACCAATACACCAATGAACACATACTAATACCAACCCCACTAGAACCAAACCGATACCAACACACCAATACCAACATACTAATACCAACATACTAAGACCAATACACCAATACCAACGTACTAATACCAACATACTAATACCAACACACCAATACCAACATACTAATACAACATACTAATACCAACACACCAATACCAACACACCAATACCAACACACCAATACCATCATACTAATACCAGCATACTAATATTAATACACCAATACCAACGTACTAATACCAACACACCAATACCAACATACTAATACCAATACACCAATGAACACATACTAATACCAACCCCACTAGAACCAAACCGATACCAACACACCAATACCAACATACTAATACCAACACACCTATACCAACATACTAATACAAAATACCAATACCAACATACTAATACCAGTACACTAATACTAACACACCAATACCAACATACTAATACCAACATACAAATATCAACATAC
>CAAKHB010003395.1:1294-42120 GCA_901007665.1 Aeoliscus strigatus
GGGTTTTTTTTTTTTAAAATATAAAAAAAAAAAGGGGGGGGGGGGGGGGGGGGGGGGGGGGGGGGGGGGGGGCAACGTGGTGATTGCCACCTGCCACTTCATTCAACTGCATTTTAATCTGGGGTGTCTGGAGGAATCTTGTTTCGTAAATGACTTCACTAGAGGAGTGGCAGCACAAGAGGAAGGGAGACGACATTTTCGATGCTGATACCTCGTAACAAATCACTTGGATATGAACTATTCGCTTTCTAATGGGAATCCATATTCATCTTCCTCTCCTGTGGGGATGCAGATGTGTGGCTGCTTTTATATCTTCCCCTTATCCACTTCCCCATCTGTGTACCCTAATCAAAACCCCCCCACACATATTTTAGGGCCCCGCACCATCCGCTTACTCATATTGAATTTTCACTGCAACACCATTGGGTTTATGGACCATCTTTGGGATTATTAATGACACGGCACACAGTTCCACATATGAATATGGAGATCAGCCACATTCCCTATATAACACCACTGATGTAAATCTCCCATGTCTCCTTTGACTGATGGCACCACCCTTCTACTCCACATGCTTTCTTAATAATGTGCCATCCTCACTTCCATTATCTGGTATTTAAAACTCAACATCGCCCCACCGTGAATAACTGTCCTCCAACACAAACTCTTCCAGCTACTTCAGTTCAATATATGGCAGAGATAAAGAGGTCAACTTCATGCTACAAGGGATCAAATTGAATCTGTAACAGGTTTAGTTCTGCCGGCCCCCATTTCAATGCACAGAAATTTGCGTTTTTTTCAGGCATTTTGAAGGGCACCTTCACGCTCGCTAGCGGTTCAGGAGTGTGCTGCGTATATGTGTGCGATGCCCAGACCAGATATGTGGGATGAGCTATTACAGGGAGGGTTTTTATTTATTAACTTGCCCAGGGAAGTTGGGATTGTGCCAACTGTTGCTGCTCCATTCAGTCGTCTTATTGTCCAAGGGCAGATAAATACTGTACGGCTGTGTTGGTGGTTGCAGATAATATACGGCCTCACAGAGGGAATCTACGTCAGCAGAGAATGAGTCAACAAGAGGGCCGAGAGCGATTTCATTATTAGCAGACAGATTAGTCTTCCGTCTGTTAGTGACAGAGATCATTTATAACAATATCGTTTACTTAAAGGGGAGTTCCACTCATTTTACACCTAAAGATCAACGGCCATTTCACATGACTAGACATATGTGGAACAATTGGAGCTTTGAGATATTTCACTTGGATGGAAATTGAAACTGTCTGACACACACCAAGTATTGATTTATATCATACACACCATAGACAACAGCAAAAACCCAACAATTATTTTACAAATACAAATTAAAAGATCAATGCATCTATATGTAATTCTTCTTCATTTCAGTCTTCAGTCTCATATTTCAAACCTTTTTTTATTATTATTTATTGCATAAATGTTTTTGTTTTCACTTTTGCAAATAAATGTTTCAAAGGGACGTGCTTCAGCAATCACAATGTTCATTTTGCAAGCTGGAAACATGCAGCTGCTCCAGATGAGCATGTTGGCCTGACTCAACCTCTAAGTCGTATAATTACCAGCCAAAGCAGATATATTATAGTTATTTTTGGAGGGAGAACAACAAATTATTTCCCTTTGATTTTTAATTTGATTTACATGTGAGCACATGGCTGCACAGAACAAGACCATGTGCGCACAGTGTATCAATATCGCCATAGAAACGGCTGTAAACATCCTCCCAGACTCACTGATACTGGTTTTATAGCCGTGTGGCACATATCATCAATCAGTTGATTAAAAGACGTTACGGGAGTGGCAGCCAGTTGTAACTGAATTCAAAGGCACAAACATCAGTTATCTGATAGTTGTTGCTCAGCTTTGGAACGGAAGAGCCTCAATATTATCATCACTATCAGTTCTGCTGTAGTTAAGGTCAGATGGCTGGTTAGGTCGGGTTTCATGACTCAGAATACACACAAGAAATAGAAGCCTAGTGCCTGTAAATCAAAACTCATACTATCATTGTACAAACTTCTTCGCAGAAGAAGTGCGTTATAAGACTGCACACACTCATTCAGACACCATATCCCTTCATCATTCCATGTGACATGACACAATTCCAGCTCAACATGCACTTTCTCCAGCCGGTAGCATCTTTTCACTGACCAACACAGTCTGCTTTGGTGTCTGTGTGACTAATAAATCCAATTAATTAACCAGTTGGTGTCAGTGTGAGACAGAACTGCTTTGGCATCAGTGCAGAGCTAAAACTGTCTGCAGAGGATTCAGGTGATGGATGCAGCAGCAGCAGACCAATCCATGGTTACAAGTTGACTAACTTCACACATCTGTTTCAGTAGGTAAAGTCCCAGTGCTGTCATGTCATGTTTAAGCACAGAAACCAAACGTGAATGTCACTTCCTCTTTCCTTTCCCCCCTTTTTTGCCATGTTTTGTGGCATTGTTTGTTTGTTGTTGTTGTTATGGGCAAATAGTTATTTCATCTGAGCATATGAGGGCTGGAGCGATACTGTTGTCTGAGTGTCTTTCTGACTTGGCTGGTAATGAGAATCATCTGTATATGCTTGTGGAAACCTCTGCAATATCAGCTGATAGTCATGTTTGTTCAGGGTTGTTATCCCCGTTTGAGAAACAGCTCGGGGTAAACAAGAGGAAACAGAGCGCCTACACATGCGGCTGGCCTCTCAGCAAATGACATCAAATTGCTGACTTTATTTCTCTCTCTCTCTCTCTCTCTTTGCAGCAACACTTAGCAGCAGCAGAAACAACCAGCTCGGAGTTTTTAAGATAAATGTGGGCCCTCCTTCATACCAGCGCAGCCGCTCACTCAAGGGAATCACCGCTGTGTTTTTATTTGCGAGCAGCGATTTCATCTCAGTCTTGACACTATTCTCAGAAATCCAATAAAGATGACTGACTACATTTTATCACTGCAGGATTTATCTTTTAGGACTATTTACAAGCCCACTCTGATCATGTGGAGGAAAAATGCTGGAATATGTAGACCTATAAACGTGGAGTTATGTGTTTTACTCTGACTTTAACACTGAGCTGCTGGAATTCATGACTGGATGGCACATCTGACTTGTGGTTCAGCTGATCTGCATACGAGGCTTATGTTCTACATAATGTCTTCTCTTCCAGTCCATTGGAGTTATCTGATTCAAACCAGCAGGCTGACTGTGCCTCCTTTGCCCCCGTGACTCAGGAAAAGCCTGCTCACCCTTGACCTTTGTCATTATCCACCAACAACATCACAGGTCAGACAATCGAGGGATCAAGGCCGGCCAGGAGAAATCCTGTCCCCAGACATGAGAGAGAGACAGAGAGAAAGGATGTATGTGATGACCCCCCTCCATGGCCAGGAATTCAATTTCACTCCGCTTACATCTGCTAGAGATAAGTGAAACATAAACAATGTCACACAGACAGACTGAGAGAGAGACAGACAGATGGAGAGACAGGCAGACTGAGAGAGAGACAGACTGAGAGAGACAGACAGACTGGAAGAGAGATAGACTGATGGAGAGAGAGAGACAGACAGACTGAGAGATAGAGAGAGACTGAGAGAGACAGGCAGACGGACAGACAGACTGAGAGAAAGACAGAGAGATAGACAGACATACAGACAGATGAAGAGAGAGAGAGACTGATAGACAGAGAGAGAGAGAGAGACAGACAGCACGACTGACATAACCCTTAATTAAAACCATGACATTTCAACCTAATTCTCTTCTTTTCAGCTTGTTTCTGTTCTTCTCTGTACGTTTGCATTCACTTGAAATTAATTTTAATCTGATTTTACCTGTAAAATATATAAATGTACATAACAAGAACTCTCTGGCTGCGCGAGGAGTCAGTCAGCCAAATCTCTCCCAACAGAGACTTCCGACATCAGATGTGTTGTGTTTTTCATTCAGGCCTGTAAACGCGCCGTCACCTGACAGAGAGGAGTACCCTTGGGTCATCGTGGTGTTTTTGTCTGTTCATGGCGCCGACTGAAATCTCCATGGTTGAGATGATGCAGACATCAGAGTGCTGGTTTGACCCCAGGAGACCTGACTCACTGTCGACAGTAAACACACTATAGGAAACCAGGTTGTTTATGTCGTACCAGTGCGAGATGGTGGCACTGAATCTACAGCAGCATACGCCAGCCTCTATGTCATGTATTTATATACACATCTGAAAATGTGTGTGTGTGTGTGTGTGTGTGTGTGTGTGTGTGTGTGTGTGCTTTTGTAACCCAGCAGGATGAAGCACTGAGAGACTCTTTTCTGAGTGTGGAAAATTACAACGCTGCTTTTCCCATTATCAGTTTGTTGTATGTAATTTGCCCATTTTTCCTTGTTGCTTGAGCGTAAGTGGCACTCGCACGCAGTTAAAAGCCTAAATCAGATTCAAATCTCCTAATTAAAGCTATTTGAAGGAGATTCGCAATGTTTCTCCTACTCGCTCAACTCGGACAGACCGGACCGTCGGAGCTCCTCGCAAATGTCATCAATAAAGCGGAGATGTGCTCTGTCTTTGTGCAGAGTTACTGCTGCTCCACCTTGAGATTTATTGCTTATTGAAATACATAAGGAACACATAATGCAATAACCTTATGCTGATGGAATAATATAATTTTCTCTTTACTGCCTCAAAGGAAAATGTAGCCCACTATTATCACTAAGCATACTCTGGAGAGAAAAGAGAGGAACCTAAGAGCATTATTGGTGTTCTGTGTGTGCCAGTTGCATTTGGAAACATGGAACATTGAATCAGTATTCATGCAGACTTTTAGTTATTTGGTGTGTAGACCTCATTATATTAGCATACCAGGAGGTAAATGATAAATAAATGCAGCGCTCATCACCGTTTCTATTTCTACTTGACAATGCATGTTCTGCATGAATGAATATTGATGCACAGCTTTCCCTCGATGGTTCATTTCCAAGTTAACACTCCCCCTTTTTTTGTGAGAGAGAGCTGAGGTACAAAAACAGCAGCAGCAGCAGCAGCAGCAAGGAGACTTGTAAGCAGCGCACATTGTTAGCACTGAAAGCGTTTCCTGCTGCTAGTCAATAAACAGGATGCTTGCTGTGTCATCCCAGACGTTTGAAGACAGCTGCTGTACGGCAAGAAGAAGCAGCTTGGTGTCTGCCACTTTGAGCCCAAATCTATTTTGGGGATTTGTTCTTTTTTTTGGGAAGCTCCTCGCATCCACCCCCATCTCCCATCTCAGCTCCTTTAGCTACCTCACCAGTTTTTTGTTGAACACAAAGCTGATTACACTTTTCAGCACAGCTATTCCTTAAAGAAAAAAAAAGGATAGGGTAGGATAGCATCACTGTCGGGTAATTATGCAAATTCCACTAAGAGGACCTCTCAGATTTTACAGGAATCTTTGGTGTGATGTTTGGGGTAATATGAGAAGGTTTAGTGAAACTGGAAACTGCATTTTTTTCTCCGTCAGCCGCCCAGCACCTGCTGTCTGTGCTCCATCGTAAGCGCCCTGTTCGTTGTTATTTGTCTGGTTTATTTGAAGAAATGTGAAAAGTGAAACTATCAAGAGATGGTTTTGTGCAATAGACAACAAGCTGACATCTCAAACACATAGAGATGTCATTCAAAAACTACTATTCTGATTCCAAATGATTTCCAGGCTCAGAATCCGCAACAGCAACGATTTTGCCCCCAATTCCATTCAGTAAACTGAGAAAAAAGATCACTCCATATCCTCCACTGAACTCTCTCCTCAGCATATGTGAGTTTTGACTCCCGGCTCAGCTCGTGAGATTCCAGGTTGCTCTGAGCACGCCCACCCCAGCCGGTGGATAACCCCACTACCTCATCTTCCCCTTGGGATCAGCTTACATCCTTCCTCCTCTGTCTACTCTCTCCTCTCCTCTTTACCACTCTGTCGCTCAGCTCCACTTCCCTCCACAGTGAGAGACTCACCATCTGCTCACACAAATCCCTCGCCAACCCCCTTGTCTCATCTCTCCATACACCGGCAGGAAGGAGCACCTGCAGCTTTACTTCACTTCCTGTTGTCAGGACTCTTTCCTTTTCTACTGAGTAAGTCCAGTCAAGTCAGATTTTATTTGTCTCGCACCAAATCACAACAAATTCTCTCATGACGCTCAGCAATCGGACTGTTCTAATAGAAACCCACATTCACATGAGCAAGCTTTTGGTGACGGAGGCGAGGAAAAACGTCCTTTTACAGGCACAGACACCTCGAGCAGATGGATGGCCTTCTGCCCTGATCAGTTGTGGTGAAACAAATTTTGTGTCTCAATCTCATACTACCATTAGTCCACTTCTTTGTAGTGCACGATTTACACTATGTACTTAGTCGCAAAGTGCGCACATTTTCGACAGGGTAGTCATGTCTAAAATCCGTCAGTGCCGTTGCGTACTTACAGCTGACAGATGAAACTCACTGCCAATACACTAGCTACTGCATTTACTGCACTACTACAACGTCAATGTCTGGAAATGGGCTGTGCTTTACTAGTGAGCAAGCTAACGTTAGCATTGGCTGGGTGATGCTCATTTCTACGTCACTAACATGGAGGACGTTGAGGGTGAAAGTGTCCAGTGGAGTGAACGTTGGTCACTACATTTTCACATACTCATTCAATGTGAACGCACTTATGTACTCAAAATACTAACTTTAAGAAGAGATAAGACCCAGCTAAAGAGAATAATAGGGACTAGTAGAGAAGTAGTGGGGAGAGAAAGAGAAGGAAGAAGAAGCAGAGCACACACACACACACACACACGCACACACACACTCACTACAAACAGTCAAATCCTAGGGTACAGATTTGCTAATAAACCAATCAGCTGTAGTGAAATCAAACTGTGGCAGCTGAAATCCTTACAGTGAGTTATATGATTTTTACGTGTTACACAGCACTTGTGTTTTCTTTGTGCGGGGATCTGATTCCTCCCATGTGGGACACAACATGGACTAACCATTCACTTTCTGCCTCCGTTGTAGTTTCAGTGACAGATTGAGTCCGGACATTTAATCTGCTTTCACAACCTTGGTCACTGTTTTGTCCCTGACATGTGACCTCTGACCCTCTGTGAGCGAGTTCCTGACATAAATCCCACCTCTCCTGTCTGTCCTGTTGTAATCTAATCAATTCATTCCTCACCTCCTTTTCACAGCAGCATAAACAGAGTATCAGCATGACCTGGTATTTGGGAGGAATATGTGTGATGTACAGGAAAAGCTGTTGAACCAGATTAACGTCCACAGTCTTCTGTCACAACTCATTTCCCTGCCATTCTTACCATAACACAGCTTCGGAAATATTCGTATTGTTTATCGGTGCAGCAACTCTATTGAGTTAGGTAACGCAAAACAGGATGTTTCACTGCTCAATTACCACTCACAAGGAATGGTGGAGGAACAAACAGACGCTGGAGTCACAAGGCGCAGGCACTTCTTTTTTTGACAGAGTGGACGTTCATTGTTTCAGACTCTCGAGCTATTCTTCGTGCAAGCTGCTTCCTGCTCGGTCATTACCGCCGTACAATCAGCTGACCCGTGCATCAGGTCATCATACATCCTTTGTTTCCTCATTCTGAGTTTACATACATACAGAACCCATCAGCATGTATTTTTACCTCAGTGACAAATTGTATAATTCACAAGCTGCAGCTCATGATATCAACATACCTCTGCACACAATAGAATAGTGCTACGACCAATCAGAGGAGAGAACAAGGTGACGTCATCCGAGAAACTGATCAATGCCAGAGATTGTTCTGGAGGAGTTTGATGGAGAGGCGATGGAATGAAATGATCTTTGTTGGTCTTTGAAACAAACGCCCAGCTCCTCTCCTGTTGACGCAAGTGGCGATTCAAACTCTTCATCAGCAGCAGCCATCTTTGATGTGGACACCGCTGTCGTCATCATGTTAAGCCCCGCCCACAGACTTTGTACCCACCTACGTCAGATAGACCCATGTGATTGGTCCAAACTGATTCTGGACAGAGTCAATGGTCCAACGGTTCTGGTGGTACGTCCAGGCTAATACATATCAGACTTTACAGTTCCACTTCCATCGTTTAATTTAACTGTAAAGGACATTCGTTCCTTTTCCTCTTAAAATATATGTTTAATTCTGTTTTAGTTCTGTAAACATAAATTAGAATTGTGAATGTTTGGTATTGACATGAGTTATGGCCAAATGTTCCCTGAGTGGATGCAATATGTCACCTATTGTCGTCTGCTCCTTAAACATGAATTATCATCTTCATTGTGCAGCGTGAGCGATTTCAGGCAACAAAAGAGTGTGTGAGTGGACTGTGGCTGTGTTAATCATACGTACGTTACAGTCATAAGAACCAACCATCATCAATACACCAGACGACTATGAATCGATGTCCTCGCGCCCATGTACGGGCTTGAGGCAACGTGCATTGATCCTGTACAATGTTCTGTCTCGGTCGAGATAGAGACTATTGATATACTGAGTATAGATCGACTGTATTAGGGTTTGCATGGATGTGGAGATTCTTGTCATTGGACACGTACTGGACCACGCGGAACCTGTTTGGGAATAAATGGTCTGCTTTTCGTGGATTTTTCAAGGTTTTTGTGAAGTGCTTGCTGGTGCAAATACATAAAGGCACTGTCAAGTATCCATTATTAATGGGACTGATTGATTTCTCTGATGGTTCCATAACAGACAAAACGTTTAATTATTTCAATAAAAGCATCTGGCCTCACACACTTTCATCATGAGCGAGGCAGCGACCAACAACATTTAATCTGCAGCGTGTGATGAGTTCTATTAGGAAACTGTGTTCAAGGATCACAGCATCTCTCAGAAGTCGTCATTTCCGACGTCACTGTTGCGTTGCCAGGAAACTAAACAATGAGACCAATAACAGGAAATGACTTCATCGCCTCTTTCCTCTAATGTGCAACACGAGCAGACATGCATGTGTTCAGAGGCAGATTCGGGATTCTTGAACAGAAATTAAACACATTTAAAGTCAATTCTATGATACCTCCAAAGTCAATAGTGAAAGACTGGGCTGTGACACAAACTGGCTGAGGGGCTCAGATATCCAGAAGGATGATGTTTCTTCATGCTGATCAAAGGAAACTCTCAGACACCTGGAGTTGTTCTGACCACATCCAGCTTTACATAAAATAAATCTCAGAATGCAGGATGGAATAGAGTGAGCACACACCTCCTGAAGACATCCCCACAATCGGACTCACTGATGTGCTCTTTCGGTATCATGGCACTTTTATTAAGCCCAAACGGTTTGTATGTTATGCACAAAGACAGAATATGTGTCGTGTATGGGGGGGTGTCATTCCACCGCTGATCTAGTAGCAGAGGTAGTAACAAAGGGATAATGAGATTCTCTGCTTCAGCTGTATGTAAGTAGAAGCCAGCAAAGCAGAACAGGGTGGGAGGTTTCGCCAACATGCTCCATGTGCAGCTCATTGCTGGGAGAAACATGGATGATCTCAAGAAACATTAGTGATGTAACTGTTGTAATGGATGGATGGAAGCGTACCCCAGTGTTCACCCGTCGACAGCTGGGATCAGCTCCAGCATGAACCGCAACCTTTAACCCATATTCCAGTGTGAAAGTAAATTTTGGGAGGCATCATTCCGCCTCTGTGTGAGCAGAGCACAGACTTGACTTAAACTTCAGCTGGAATGAGGAATCTGCCTGACGTCCTCCTGGATGACTGAGAGCCTTCACAAACATTCTGGGCTCTCAGATAATGTACGATAATAGCCGGCACCTACTGAATCTCACTGGATGACTAAAGTGGGCCTCTGGTGCGGCCTCGTAAATGCACATCCGTTAAATTGGTTTGTACAATCGAGTGACTGCTTCCTGTTCTCTAATGTGTGGTGGCAGCATGTTGGTGTTCTGCGCGTCTCTCAGTTGGTTGATGGTTGCCAGGTCCGAGCCGGAGGGTTTTCATCTGCACAGATAAGGATGAACCACAGCAGAGCAGCCTCAGGCAGCCTCTCTGACATCTCCTCATGCCTGCTTGATAGAGCCGTGTGGAATGTCGTATCTCGTCTGCATGTCCTCTCTCCTGAGCCTGCGCGCTCTTTAACGTGCAAAATAGAAGCCTTTGGACCTGAAGTGTCCCCAGTGGAGCACACACACTGCTGTCAGAAACACCTTCATTTGATGTTTGAGAGCAGGTTTGATCTGGTGCCTCAATATATTGAACAATGAACAACGTCAAATGAGACGGCGCGAGGCCTGTTCATCCCAGACACACACACACACACGCACACACGCACACACACACACACGCACACACCTTTCAGTCCCCATTGTCGCACAGCTGTCTCTTCCATTAGTATCTTCTTAAAGCCCAGTGGTACCTGTCAAAAGGTTAAAAGAAAGACTTCAGTGCTCCCTCAATAATTTGTAGTGATTTGGCCCTGGATGGGGGTTGGGGTGGGTCTTCCCAGGGGGACTGCTCTTGACGCTCCCAGAAAACATGGCTGGAATTTTGGCTGCAGGGTGGAAGGGTATCCTCTGTTTTTTGTGAGAGGGAGGAGGGGTAAATCTGAGTCAGTGCCAAACTATCCTCAACTCACAGCGGCGGAGAGATGTGATGTAAACACACGTGGGGAGCTGATGAAAACATGCATCTCAAACAGAGGTAGTGGCTGTGGGCTGTGCGGCTGCGGAGCTGAAGGGTTGTGGCGTGAAGCAGATGTTTACGCTCGAAACCTCTCCAGGCTACAAGACGGTGTCGAACGATCTTCAACTGGTACAGCTGCACACAAAATATACAGTATATATTCCACGGGCCAGGGCTTTGAATAAGCAGAAGATAGATGAAATAGAAATTCTTCCAGAATAAAAAAGATGAGAAGTTGACTGTAAACAGATGAGCTGACGACATCACGTCACGTCTAAAATGTAATACAATCATGAAACGTAACCGACCTGTAGAAATAACTGAATATAGTGCTGAGTTATGGCTTTTTATATCCAAATACATCTGTGAAAACATCAGTTGAATAAACATGGATTTTCATCGCTACGGCTGGATCACATGACCGAAAAATCGTATTTATCATGTCGCTTGGAGTTTGTGCTGTGTTTAAGTCTCATCACCAGGCTGCCGTGCTGCAAGAAATTAGTTTAAAATGAGGCTTATTACTTAAAAAGCACACATAGGTTTGGCTCCGTGCTTCGAGGATAGACAAAGGAAGATCTTGGCAGCACTAACAAATAGAAGTGCAACGCATGCATGCTTTAACAATGAGCAGTGCATAGGGAAAGAACAAAAAAAGTAAATCTGAGCTGCAAATACTTGAAGCCATTTTGGAAGGTTTAAGTATCGAGCGTGAGTGAAACCTGAGTGTTTACTGGACTTCGCTGAGCTTCTTTTACATCCCTCGGGGAGAAGTGTCTGTTCCCATTAACGCACACAAAGATGGCTGGGATTTTCATCTCCAAAGATGTGCATTTCTAAACATTGTATAACCATTGTGCATTATTCATCGGGCTTATTAGTGGAGGTGGACTTTGGGTTATTGCGAATCACAGGAACAAATATTAACCCATAACATTAGCATAGGAATGAGTAAGCTTCTCTCTGAATGACTTACAAGGACTGCTTTCATAGAACATGCCCTAAAGGGAAGTATCACTCCATACCTAATGCAAACAATATAGGATGGGATTAAAATTGTATGAGGACCTGCTCCTGTAAGTGTGTTTGTACTTACAATATCCGGTGTTTTGACCGCATCAGATGAAGAAAAGTCACTGACGTGTTCTGTATTTAACATGGAAAACAGCACGGTTAGCTTCAGTAATGAGGATGGACGCAGCTCGCCGACTGGAAGTGATGCTCATGTCTGCACATATGTTTCCCTGTTTATGACTTCTAAGAGCATCAATTAATTTTGGATGAAAATCAATGATCCACTAGGACCAAATTGTCTTGTTATGGCCTGAGGTTTGTGTGTGTGTGTGTGTATGGACTAATGAGGCGCTGCAGTACTCCTCCACACTCGGTTCCATCTCTTCCCTACACCAGCGGTCTTAAACCCCACACACAGATGTCTTCAGCACTGGATACTCATTAGCCATAGGGTGCAATTCCAGCGCCTGCTCACCTTTTCATTTATTATGAAACAGGAATGAGAATTAATCAAACCATGGGAGAGGTGGCACCGTGCAATGCGACCTGCTAAGATACTACACCCTCTTAACAGGCTGATGTCACACACATGATGTCATCTTTCTGCCATCAGCCCACAAGACTTAAGCTGCATTATCACCCTAAAAACGAATAACTATTCTGCTCATTTGTGTCAATCTATCTGTTCCTCTTCATCCCCTATGGGACTTGAAGCTCCACGCTGCTGTTTTCATTAAACGTGTAACAGGAATCATGAGGACTGAGTCACTGAGCTCAGCATGAATTAACTTGTCAATGCAGTAACACGCAGATTAACTTTACACGACCCGTTTACGCCACCGCTTCTCATCTTACTGCTCGGGTCGCCATTACATTACTGGAGGAAGGTGTGTGTGTGTGTGTGTGTGTGTGTGTGTGTGTGTGTGTGTGTGTGTGTGTGTGTGTGAGTGTGTGTGGTGTTTAGATACTGTACCTTCACTCTAACTTGCCACTCTGCTTAGATTTGTAACAACCTTGTTAAAATTACATTTCATACTTTTCTACATATCATGCAGAAAAAAAGCCTTTGAGGGAAACCACAATGTCTGAAAAATAAAAAAAAGTTGAATGAGTATTAATTTCAGAAAGTAATTGGATGAGCCACACAGATTAGGCTGTGAGTTGTTTTTCTGCTTTCAACATTAGACTAAAAAATGCTTTTAGAGTTAGTAATAAAGAGTTTGGTGAATGTCAGTCTGCCGTCTAGTCACAATATCCCTTTTAAATGTGTAAAAATGTCAAAAGAAATGAAAAGAAATCACGTCTAGCCACATGACATTTTGTTTATCAGCTCAGCCCAACATAACGGAGGTATTTTCAGTGTGCAGTGTCCAGTGAAGTGTGTTGGACTCTGGGTTTATTTGTGGCCGTAATGAGAAAAACATGTTTTACACTGAACACATCTTGGGTCTCATGGAAACAGCGTTTTTGTGTCTGTTATGATTGAATCCCAACTGGGTCAGCCAGAATAATGGACCGCCCCATCGTCCGTCGTCTGGTCATTTGGAGCATTGATTGAACTCTGTCTCAACTCTCGGGTCACCTGCGCAGGAAGGCAGCAGACACGGGATCGCTCAGGAGAGACAGATGATGAAAAAGGAGGACTGATGGAACGGAAAGATGTTTTCACATGCTTGACTTGGTCTCAGAGACAGACATCAGGACGTCCTATTTAATTCTCTGCTAAGTGGTTCCTTTGAAACAAGGGTCACTTAACCCTTTGAATTGTTATAAAAAGAGAGCACTATTTTTTCATTTCATTTGTTCCTTCTTCTTACTTCCAAGGAATTGCAAATGTATGCTCAAGTGAATTCATTTTTGATGTATGTATTTATTTTCCTAATCTGGGTTGGGGTTTTTAGCTGTGACCACTCTGCAATAAATACCTACATGTTTCGTCTTTCTGCAGTGATGGAAATTAACAGCATTATGTGCTCTTTGTAAATATCCACCACATGACACATGAACCGCCGACACTCTGTTACACTCGTCCTGCACCGTCACAGTCGAGCTCATGCATTTTGATGGAAGAGTGCACGTTGTTGTTCTGACAACAATAATCTCATTCTTTTTTTATAATCAATGACTCCCGGAGGACGTCTTGGATCGTAATGCCGCGTGCACACAGCCTGCCTTTAATGATTCTAAATTTCAATACCACTCAGCGCCGGCCATATTGTTTGTCCTTGCCACATTTCAGCACATCTATTTCCTATCGAACACCATCCATCATCGCTCCGTCAAACATGTTTCATGTGAGTACACATAATGTGCTCGTAAAAAGACGGATGCTGCGCCGCATAAGAAGCAGTAGATAATGGCCCTTTTTGGACTTGTGGGTATTTGTCACTTGTGTTTGTACACCAAATAGCAAAGCACATCAGCAAGGACAACTGTGGTTTACACAGAGCTGTGGCAGGCAGCCAGGCAGAGAGCAATAATGGAGATGGGAAGAAAAAGGAGATCCGTGACATCATCAATCGCACAGAAGGCTGATGGGAGAGTGATGCGGTGTGTGTGTGTGTGTCGCAGAGGAGTTTACAATGGACCCAGTGACTCTTACAACCGCTGGAGTCTCCATCAGATTGTGCGTCTGAGCAATTATTTAGTATAAAAGGTGGAAAAGCCAAATCTCACACTGTGGGTTGTGTTCTGACTGAGGCTATTTTCCTGGAAATTCTTCAGGGGACTGGTTGATTGGAAACATTTCTATTTGTCCATAGTTCATCAGGTCAGCAGATAGATGCGCGTACTATCTCTCCCCTGTGGCCACGCGTTCCCCTTCTCCTCTCTCTGACAGAGCTTTCGGCGCCTGAGCCAGATGGCATTTCTCCACACAAATGAACGCCGCTTGATGAACGTACAGACGCAACATGGCAGAGAGAAAAACAGAGACGTCCGAGTGCAGTGAATAAATAAAGAGGTGAGAGAACAAAGGCATCCAGTAGTTTCATCAACGGAGCGAGCTGAAATCTCTTTTTAATGCGCTAAGACCTGCAGAATGTGTCAGACCTGGCTGCATTAAACTCAGCTTAACATTTAGAAAGATGGGGAACCTTGTCTGAAGAGGTGGTTAATTCCTAATGTATTTTGAGGAAAGGACACTCTGAGGTGATGGCGATAATCTCCACTGGTATGACGCTTGTGTGTGTGTGTGTGTGTGTGGTGTGTGTGCTTTTGTTCTCCAACATTAATTATCAAAGTTTGTATTCAACAGATGCATCTAGCAGCAGCACTTTGCAGCAGTTCTTTGATTCTAAATGTGCCATAACAGACATAAAAGATCACGCTACATCATCAGACCCAACCGGACAAATGACAGTTTGATCAGTTTGACTCAAACGTCTGGATGATGAATGACACTTTTTAAACCAAGTTCTGACTATTACATTTATTACACTATTACAAACGCAGTGGCATCACATGCTAATAAACCAGACCAGCAGACTAGAAGCTTCAGAATGGATCTGTTTGTGGAGGAGAGACGATGTTGCGTTGTTTTTGGGCCCCATTCATGTCACTTGAATGAAATTCCACCATTCCTACTGCCTCCGCTCAGAGGCAGAATGGCGTCGACATATAAACACGGAGTGAACGTGGCTGCAGAATCCAGACGGCGGAGTGAAATGATTTGGCCTTCATCAACAGATGTCTGGCTGACACATTGACTTGTGTTTAATCAGCTCATTCTGACAAAGGTCATCAGAAATATCCAAACACGGGCGACCAACACGAGCCCACCAGTGATGAGTACGGCCTCACCCCAAACATTTCCGCCTTGTATTTTTTTTTTCCAAGCCATTAACCTTTTCTGAAACCGTGTCTGCATTTGACAAATTAAACCGAGCAAAGAGTTCTCCGTCCTTGTGTGTGGGTTCAGAAAAACAGAGCTCGCTATCAAGTCGGATGAAAATCAGCGATAGCTCAGTGGGGCAGTTTGACGTAAACACTATGTGGGTCAGGTCCAGCCTGCCAGACTTTTAGAGCTTATTATTGAACACTGCCATCCTCTGTGTGTCTCTCTGTCTCCTCTCTCTCCCGTTCAGCCAGCGGATCCTTTCACATATTGATCGCATGCATTACAGGGTTGAGGAACATGGCTACAAAAGTCCCTCATTAGAAGTTTGGGTTTCTCTGAACATTACGAGAGGAGGTGGAGTATTGATCGCCGTGAGATAGCTAACTGGAAAACACTTCCCATCGGAGACAACTGAAGCTCATTTGGGAGGGATGTTGCTGGCAAGCTGGAGACTATTCCACATCTGGTTATTGGACCCCAGGCGGTTGTGAATACAGTGTGTTTCTCCTGCAATCAGGAAACGCTGGGAAATCTATATGTGGTAATTACAAATTCATGCCACCACTGTGAAATTGAACACTTGGTGTCATTATAAAGTAATGGGCACATTAGAGGGAAGTTTGCAGCAATGATCTCCCTCTCTGCTCTTCATATGAGCATCATCAGCGGTGATCCACGCAAATGCTACATTAGACTGTCAAATGGCACAAAGGATGATATTGTATGAGGACACAGTGCTGATGCCTTCTTTTTTTTTCCTTAGAAACAAAAGTGGAGACTCTAGGCAGCGAATGTGAAATGCAGCGGCACAGATGTCTCACGTGGTTCACGGTAAATCCTTCACTTTGCTTACCATGCTTGTTTGGAAGCCATTAATTCAAGGGGGCTTTTTATATCTCTGCTACAATAGCCAATTTGTTCATGAGAATGTATAAATATGCTGTGACTCACATCCATTCTCTCCATCTGTAATGTAATTACCTCACATGCTGGAACTCCCACTATGATTCCATAAATATGCATGTGAATCCAACAGTTTATAGGAAGCGCACATTGAAGTCTGTGTTGCTTAATCGCAAGAAATATCCCAGACTGTGTTCAACATGGGACCTGAGTGTCTTTAGCGTGGCTGACGGGGTAAAACGTTTATTCACAACAGTCCCATGATGGTCAGCAAACACACTGGTCTGATAGAAACCAACATTCACATTCACTGTTAGCCAACACTTACTTTTAAAGGCTCAGAAACCTCACACAGAATCCAAGGCCACCTATGGATGGAGTTCTGCCTCGACTGCTAGCATACTTTGGAGCACCGTGGTTACGCGACATTTGTGTAGAAAACATTAAACGGTCACTAAAGGCTTAGAAGTTACACTAGCTTTCCCTATCCGGTTTGAAGAAGGAGCTAGGGGAAGGAGAAAATGTCCAACGGCTAGGAGATGGAACCATTGGATGGTTTTCCGACAGTAAAACAACGTTAGCGTCAGCCTCTCCATGCTGGTCCCCAGCTCCAAGTCCAGCTCTTGGTCCTTGGTACTGTCTGCAGTTTGGGCCCAGTCGCCTGGAAATGAGGGAGAAGGAAGGTGACTCGTGGCTGTCTGCTCTCGACGTGCTTGATGAAGCTGCTAATTGTCCTTGGCCATGTTCAACAAATCTGCACGTCCTATCCCTTTGTCATTGCTGCTGCTGCAGCATCTCTCCTGTCTCCCAAAGCAGTGGAAGAAGAGACAGACGGCGGTGATGTGTCTGTGACAACCAGCAGACATTTGACTGACATAAATAATGCCTCTATAAAACTTATCACAAATGGAATGTATTCATTCAGTATAATACAACCACAGCAACTACAACCAGTGAAACTGAAATCAAACATCCATTAAACCCCTGCAGATGAACAAAGGAACAGAGAGGTGCAGGGATGAGTATCTGTAAGGTAATTACACTATTTGTTAGTGGCAAATGTAATTTAAGTCCTATAATTACTGCATGAACTTATAGCTGATAAGTACGCAAACGCTCATTTTTAATTAAAATTCACAGAAACAAGTTTCATTTCCACTCGTCTCTACATCAAATAATAATAAATGCAAGAAAACATCAGTATTTAAATCACTGCAGCATGATTCAAAGGGAAATAAGCAAACACACACTTCAAGGACAATCGATCGTTGATTATTTAAAGAAAAAAAACAATTCAAGTTGCCTCTGTGAACACTTCCCTCAGTTGTGAACACACACGGTCACATTTTATAATCTTCTGAAGCCTCCTGCAGCATGTGAGCGACAAGCAGAACACCAGCTCTGTCGTGCGTGTTTACATTGGGATTCTGTACAGTGACATTACTGCTGAAATATTTATGCCGCTCATTACACACTCATTTGTTCCAATCAAATCATCCATTTTAGCGTTTGTGGCTTCATCGTGTGCGTATGTGTGTGTGTGTGTGTGCATGTGTGTGTTGTTCAGAGTTGCAGGCACACAGTGTAGAGAGAGAATATGGCTTTTAATCCCTCCATAGGTATAGTTTTTATTACCCATCAGAGCTTTCATGTTATTTGGTGTGAGGTTTGTTGGAGGCCTGAGTGTGTGTGTGTGTGGGTGGAGCCTGAGAGTGCTGGCAGCTCAGCTCATTAAGAAAATCTGGAAACAGCGCAGGTCTGCATGCTGATGAATTCAGACCGAGGTGATGTTCACTCGTTTCCAGGATTGGCTGAAGAAGATTTTGCAACCCAGTCGCCAGAATAATTCATTCCATAAGTATGTGTCTGCAAACTTTTGCAACGCGTAGTTGGACGAACTTTGTAACTCATATATTCACCTGTGTATTTATCTCCTGTTGTTGCTGCGTCTCTACTCTTTGTGGATCTTGCTTCCATTAATAGTTTTGGGGTTTATTCCGCATGTCACGGATTCTCTTGTGAGATAAGATGCGGTTGTTTTTTAATCGCTTATCTCCCATGTGCCATTGTTTGCGTCCAAAGACGTATTAATATTCATAGCATTGTTTTATCCTGGGTTATTTAGCGGATATAAACCATAAATAAAGCAGTTTCAGAATTTCTAGCTACCTGAAATGATTCATGCTTTGTCTTTTGAATGGGAGACTGTAACAGGGAAGACTTTTTTCCTCTCCATGTTGGGTCCTCTTTGCCAGAATGAAGAATCCTATCTTGTTGGCAGTAATCTGTCTCAGTCCATTTCATAATTTAATGCAGCTCCTCAAAGAGACTCTGAAGTTGAAAACCTTTTTTTTCCCATACATATATTTCTTATATATTCAAATTTGAGCAGATGTTTTGACTCAGGCACTCGACTGATGCTCATACGTGGACTGTAACTTACCAGTGACACACACTAATGTGTTGCGTAGAGGAAATGTATAAATCTGACCAAATCACTACTGCCCTTCATTCTTCAATATAATGGCAGCAGCATTAACAGCTGCTAGTCGTTGTCTTATAGTCATTTATTACCACCCATGTTATCCCAGTCTGCCATTTTACTACCATAGAGTGATAAATCACCGGGCTGGATGGGGCGAGCACCCCACCCCCCCCCAAACACACATGCACACACACATACACACACACCTGCTTCTGGAGAGAAATATAGAGCAATGTGTGAAGTCTGATGTAGTCTGTCATAACTTTCCGTCCATCATAACTTTCCTTTTGCCTGCAGGTGAAATACCAAACAGAATTTACTCCGCTTTTATAATATAGTTCTGAGATTTAGTATAGCAGCCTTTCTTCACTATGAGCGAATAATATCATGTTCCTATCTTTTTGTGAGTGGTGCCTGAAACACAGCGGCTCATAGAAATGTTTTGGCCACGACAGTGCAGGCAAATATCTCTCTGCTGGGCCCAGTCGCTGCTGTGTGGCACAGCGGCACGCTGCATTTAAGTTACTATCAGCTCCACTAAATGTACCCAGGGAGGTGCTCCATAATTCATGAGGGACAAGAAAGGGAGGAGGAAAAAAAACATGATAAATCTACGGGTGCTATTGATGTATCCTCGTTCCGTACTTTCAGTTGAATGTTAATGTGCAGAGACAAAAGACAAAAAACAAGAATTACTGCACGCTGGGAAGATCTGTGTTGATATGTTTGTGTCAACAGAACACGATCTGAAACTGAATTCCACAGAGACAAATAGAGAGGAGAAGAAGAAAAAGTCATACACGACATTAATCATTGCCAGTTCTGTTCCTCACGACTTTCTTATCTTCATAATTAAGCAATTAACAGTTGTTGGTGCCAGTTCGCTGTGCTCAGACAGGACACGGCACGAAAATAATACTAAATCACTCAACCGTTGGAGGATTTTGGAAAACTGCCGCATGGTAATCAAAGATTAAAAGCAACGAGTAAAGAAATAGATATTGCCTTGGCAAGAGCCAGCTGGAAATATCCCCACACACTCCAAATAGCACACACACATTTACACACGCACACACATACACACACACACACACTAATCTCAGAACATGAAAAATGACCACAGGCGTTTTCACACACGAAACACACCAGCGCATGCGCCTCTGCACAGGCCTGACCTGTAAATCAACACTTGACAGGATGGAATTCATCCTTTCACACTTCTCCATCCCACATGGGAACGAAGCTTATATAACGTGTTCGCCGGAGTCGGAGCTCGATGCAATGAAAAGGTGTTTAACACTCACATTTCTTCATTTCATGTCTTCTCGTCCCACTAATGTCTTCATATAAACGTCGTCTTGTAAAAAGAAATCAAATGAACGCCATCGCTCCATGTACGGCCATGTGCACCTCATGCTGTTAATTGTAATATATGGGATGTGATCTTACACACACCTATAAAAGTTAACAAGCGCCGTCTTCCAGCTGCTTGAGGACGTTTATACGGCTACAGAGATCCACACAACCTTCTTTCCTGTCATCCGCAGACTTCAGTGAATACATCTCGTCTCTGATCTGTTAAAGCTGTTTATAATGACTTTGTATTAGTGACACATTCATTACCTCTCTCCTATGGGTGTGATAATACACACACACACACACACACACTCACATTTTCCCGTAACACACTATTCCTTCCAATCACCTGCATGTCTGGTGGATAAGGAATAAAGAGAAAGTGCACTTACCTCAAACGACAGTGCATCAAGTGGTACCACTGAAATAGCAGGAGATGGTGTTTGGGGAAGGGTGTGTGTGGAGTGTGTGTGTGTGTGTGTGTCTCCACTGGACATTGTCACAAAACTTCTCTGATTTTTTTGTGACTCCTTTATTAAGGCCGAGATGGGAAGGTCTTTTGTCGTGGTGGCTGTCGGGGATTGTTAACGGTGAGCTTTAATGCCCTGGCTTTGACTCAATAATGGAACGTGTCCCTCAGATTCGGGACCTTGTTCCAATCTGGCTTCAATCAGCTCGTTGAGTTTCGGGGGCGCTGCTGATTTTCTCGCCTCAGATGACTGATCGCTGGGAGTCAGACAAGACCGAATCACATGTGCTGAAAAATAACACAATCACACACCAAATGACCAACTGTGTGTGTGTGTGTGTGTGTGTGTGTGTGTGTGTGTGTGTGTGTGTGTGTGTGCGTGTGCTGCCAAGGCACTATCGTCAACCAAACTGTACTGGCTGGCTTCCAGTTTCTTTAAACCTCCATCTGCAGCCCTTTACACCGCCTCAAATTCCAAATACCATCATACACACATGCACACGCACATACAAACACACACACACGCACGCATCCGATGGATGTGGGCGACTAAAGCATTGGCTCCTAACCTGGTGTAAAACAACCACAGCGGGAAGAAAAAACCTGCTGTTTCGATTGATGTGCACTTGTCAGCGGTGACCTGGCGGATCAAAACAACCACGATGCAGTCTCCTGTGGCTCGCACACATCTAACGCTGGAGACACATTGTTAGACGTTCAAAAGGGACACCGAGGAAGGAGAGGTTATTACTTTGTCATAGAACATTTCTGAAGATGAAGAATATTCCGGCTCTCCTGGCAGCAGCAGGTGAAAGTGTGCGAACGTAACCTTGGTGCTCGGCGATACACTGACCCAGGTCACTTTGCCTGATGTATGATGCAGCATCGCAGAGCACAGGGTGCATTTATTAGACTGTGTAATGATAAAAAGATAGCAGGGAAATGGATGATGGCCGCGCCAGAGCCCACACGCAGCGATGAGACCCCCTCACTCGCAGTCTCCTGGTGGTAATATCATAAAGCAAGCAGGAGAAGATGCTGCTCAGGAATACAAATGTTGCCTTTAAGTAGGAAATGTGCGGCCTAAGATGTGCCACCATATTGAAAAGGGGGAAGATTTCGCTCTTTAGCCGATTAATCTTTGCCATCATCTTGGCATTGTGGAGAAGCAATTTAGATGGTAAATACAGTTTGTGTTCCATATATCATGTGGTTGGTGCAGTGGTGTGCCGCTGTTTGGATGTACATTTAGAGGCTAAGAGAGATTTATGCTAAATAAATGGTCTTATGTGTCACTTGAGATTTTTTTTATTTTTTATCGCTACATGGAGATTTTAAAGGAGAATGCCTGAAAACGGTGAGGTGAACTGGAACAGAAAGCATTTATCATTAACCACTTAAGTTACATTCACCATTTTTTAACCTCACATGATCTGAGAATTACTTGGACACAGCACCACATATGATTTTGCACTTTACACACACAGGAAGCAGGAAGTTTCTGACTTTGGTCCAACTCAGGACCTGATGGCGTCAGCAGCTCAGTATCATCTGTTGGACTGAACTGTGTTCAAAGTATTTCCGTGTCACTTCAATGACACGTACACACAAATGTTGACAGTGTGCATGTTGTTACGGCATTGTTACAGAATGTGTTGGTTACATACTACCAACTAACAAGAACCGATATTTGTCAACCTGTACTATGGTGAAAGTGGAACGCAAACAACTTGGTTTTCACCAGGAAGTTACCGACTTGTACAGTGGAATGTACCATGATACTTCGCCAGCAGGAGTTTTTGCACGAGAATTTGACTTCAAGCCTCAAGAGTGAGGGAGTTGGAGAAAGGACTACAGCTGGTTTACTGGTGATGAGTTCATCTTCTGCCCAGGAGGATGAGAAGCTTCTGGACCTCGCTGTCGCCACAGAGGTGGAAGACACAGACCCCCAAATTAGACCCTTGGACTTTTATAGGAATGAAAACACCTTGTACAGGCAGCTCTGAACAAAACAATAGTTTGTATTGTATCATAATTCAGACGCAGTGAAACTCAACAAACACATTTGCAGCGTGACTTTATCTACTTTGTTTTGATGTCAACCAAATTTGTCTTTCTACTCGCTTGTTGCAAAAGTAAAGCATCTGAGTTCAGGACACCGTTGGCTCTTTCATCACATCTTATGTCATAACCAAGTTTTTTTAACAGCGTCTGGTTTCGCTCACATCTGACTTTGCCTGGATTCCTCCCAAATCTGAAGCTGCGCAGTCTCACCACTCCCTCGGCTGTAACGCGTGAGATATCTGTGTTTGGAAACATGACGTCTGCCTCTCTGCGCACGCCAAAAAATGTCATGCGTGCCAGCTACTCTCTATTAGACTCCATCCTCCCTCCGCTGTGCATAACAAACGCCAAACACTTTTGCATGATATTCATACGACACATGCAGCTAATGGAGAAAATACATAATGCAGCTTCAAATTGAGTGACGGAATTTTAAATTGTATCACACATAAATGCCTCCCAGGTGGCTGTCAGTCCAAACGCACCACTTTCATAAACAAAGACTATGTGCATCAGTGTGAAAGACGAGGTGGGAATCAAGCTTGTTTCTTTCTTTGTCTCTCTTGACTGGCTTTCCCTCTCACTTCATGTCTAGCAGAGACACCCAGGGAGGGTGATGTCATCCACAGACGTTACACACATTGACCTTACATCCCCGTAGTCGAATGAAACCCATGTGCGCAGGCTGTGGGGAACACAGCCTTGGATAATTGACAGAAGAGCAGCTTTGAAATGCTGATTTAGCGCAACCTGCCCGGTAGCCCCCCAGACTGTTGGATCTGCATGTGGAGGAGGAGGGTTTGACACAGGGAGGAATCTTTAAAAAGGAGAGCTCGCAGTGATGCAGAGCAGGGAACCATAAGGATGCAAGGCTACTTGCTCAGACTTTCATGTACAAAAGGAAAAGGGGCGTGTGCGTGTGAAGAGCATTCATTAGATGTCAGTGCTTCATTAAAAACCTGCTCTCTGCCGCCACGTTCCTGGGCAGCAGCGAGAGGATTTGTCATATGTGGCGTTGCCTCGACTGGTATCTGTGGCTCCTTTGTGCCATGGTGCCGGCTGAGATAGCGCTTCACGGCAAGATTAGTATCACGTTTGGAATTAAAATTTAAAGGCTCATTAATTTTTAAATCACCCCTTACGTGCCAACTTATGTTAACATGGTTTGCATCATTTACAAATTTGGTAAATTTCTAAGTGGCTGCTACATAATTTCAATTACTACACATGAACATAAATTTCAGGAATGCTTCCAGGAGTGTGGTAATGATCTAATTAAGTGGTGGTAACACAGATATATTTAACAGCTGGATGTAAAACTCGAGGGCAGAAATTGAACTTTAGATTCAGCCATTGTCCCTGGCTGCCATTAACCACAGCAAGGTCATTGCTCTGGAGGTCATTTGTCTGCCCCCTCCTCCCCCCGTTCTCCCCAGATGATGAGAAATATTGACCAAGAAGCTTCAAAGCACCCACAAGATGCCAGAGCGCAACTTTTTCACTTTGACATATATGTGAGGCGGAACAGTGAACGTGGATTAAAAGACTTGACTTGACAGAGAGAGCTATCACTCAGGATGAAGGATTGAGAAGAGGGGAGCAGGGTGCCCCCCCAACACCTCCAGACTATATGGTCAATAGTAACAGACTGGAAACCGTACGTCCAGACGAGCGGACAAAAGTGATGTCCTCCCCTCCACACCTGGTCAAATTTGTCCCCTGGGAGTGCAGAGACCTTCTAACATCACTCAGCCCTTTGACCTTTCACCCTCAGTGAGGCCATGATGGATGGTTTTAGTCTCGTGATTTACAGAGAGCTGCAAATATTTACTACCAGCCAAGACTCACCGCATTTGAATGAACCTCCATTTCTCAGTTCCCAGGCTCATGCTCATTTCATTATCAATTAGCTTTATTAGCAAACGGTCCATCCTGCTGGTTGGAGGCAGTTTGATGCAAAGTTTTATATGGAAATGAGTCACGACACTGGTGCCACGTCCCTCCTGCTGGGCTGATGCTACAGTTTGTTAATATCTGTGTGTGAGAACCCGGTGAGGCATTAGAGACATAATAAACTTGTATTTGACCTGGAGGGATCATCCACATCTTTCACCTGAGTCTCGTCCCATCAGCCTTGTTGGTTCCAATCCAAACATCTCCACCTGAGATCCGATGTGTCTCTGGGACCTTCGTCCTCCTGACAACGCGTCAGGGTGTCTGAAGTGCAACAGAAAATCACCTCTGTCCTCTTTGTGTCATAAGTCTGTCAAAGAATATGTCACTGTTTAGTTTAGTGTGTTAATCAAGCCAGTAGCTTGTTGCCGTGGTTACCAGACCATAAGTTCAACCTCACAGAAGAAAGAGCTCTACTTCCCCTGGTGAACTTGATGGAAGATGGCTGACAGTAGTTTTCTGTTGTTGACCTGCTAATATGCAGGACTTTTACCTGAAAAAATGAATGTATAAATAATATCATTTCACATTTGTGAAGTTAAATCATTTATTTGAGGGTTAAAGCTAATTCATTTACATTCATTAACGTGGTGAATGTCTTTACATTGTTTACACAGTTGGCAATTTACATATTTATTTTTCACAGTCATATTAAAATATTCACAGTTAGTGTTTACATATTCACAGTTAGTATTTACATATTCATGCGTCACATTAATGTGCTGAAATGGCAACGGCTCCCATCAACCCGATACAATGCATGTATGTTTACAACCTCTCGACGTCGCTGCACTTCCTGTTCAGTTTGAACCAAAATATGTAGAATTGATGTGACCGAGCTTCTCTCACACCCTCATAAATGTCTCAGTGGCGATGGAAAGTACTTGTGATTCATCCTGAATCATGCAAACCCACAGTTCTTTAACCCTCAAAGCATGTACATGATCTGCAGCGAGGCCTGTTGCTAAGACGATGAGAAAGAGCCGCAGTCAAACACTTTTGATGGTTTCTTCACGTCTGCTCCAGCTCCTTCTTTGTGTTCTCCTTGTCATCCTGCTCCACGTCGACATAAGCTGCTCTGTAAAGAAGCGCGGAAAATAAAATAAATAAATAAAGTGAAAGCTGCCAGGCCATGAAATGGAATAAAAATGGACAGAGTCAGACTTTAACACTGTTAGTTCTGACTTTTTTCAAGCTGTTTCTTCTTTTCAAGAGGAAAAGTCTGGCTGCAAGTCCTGTCACCATTCATGTGTAATTCATAGAATCCATAGGCATGGTGGAAAGTTCCAGACAGCCAGAGTGTGCAGGCTAAAGTGTTATGAGTTACATAATAGGCTGACAGGTTAGAACAGAGCGAGAAGTTGCCTGCAGACATGTGACCCAGAAATATCAACAGCAGGTTTATGGCACGTACTACATTACATACAGTTCTAGCGTTCACGCCGCTTGGCTGCTTCTCTGCGGTCTCCACCTCGCTGCCGTCTCCCTGCCAAGAATGAGAAACATCCAATAAAAGAGCAGAGAAATACATTTCTTCCAAGCTGTCCATCACACGCTGCTGTTCTTGGATAGCGCCGATAGCTCAACTGAGTTCAGTTTATTTTCCTGCGTTTTTTCCAAAGTGACTAAATCGAATGAGACACATAGAATTTTACCAATGCAAGTCATAAAATATGTTCGCTGGACACTCACGTTTATTCCCTTATGTGTGTAAGCAGTCATCAGATGTGATCTGTTGTGAGGACACCAGCTGCTCCGTGTGTGGAATCAGATTTCCAGGGATTCACTTTTCCCCAAACTTAGAGAGACACCCATGAACCCCAACAGAGTGCCAGGCGGCCACAGGCAGGAGAACTGAAAAGAAGGATAAGTAGTGTATTTTGGGGGGAGAGGGTTGTTGTTGGTGGGGGGAGGGGGTAATACAAAACAGCTGTGGGCCAACTGGAATTAATTTAAATCTGTCTGAAAACATCAGTGAATCGCTCCTGAATTCCTCCCAGCTAGCAGGGCTGTTTACAACTTGTTTTAGATAACACAACACAAACAAAGGTCTCTTTTTTTCTACCGTTTGCTATCAATGGTGGAAGAGAAGAGGGCGAAGGAGAGCGAGAAAAGAAGGGAATAATTAGACAGATCAGAGGAAGAGATGCTTCGCTAGAAGTCGTGTGGCTGATAAGCGATGGGCTCGCCTGCGATGCATGTTAAGTGAGTACGGGTGTAATTATCCAGGCGACAGCGCCGAATGAATGTGTGTAATGTCACGGCCTTTCTTCCTTCGCCCCCCTCAGGCGCTTTCCTTCCTTGTCAGAGGCTTCACAGACAGGCAGGGAAGGTCACTTGACCAGGAGAACAAAGGTCAGGGGAGGGACCAGGCCCATGACAGACTGATAAACCCACCACCAGTGACTTGTGAATTTAATTAAGATTGAGAGTGACATTTTCATTTCTTATCTTTTTTTACGAGATCCTGATGATCAATTTTATGAAAAGCTCAGAGGGAACTAATGGAGTATGTTCACTTCCCAGCCCCCATTTAAGGAGGATTTTTATTATTATTTCATTGCAGGAACTCTAAAACCTCACCCAAAAATTCTCTTTTTACCTATTTTTTTGACAAGTTCCATATGCAACAAGACATTTTTTTAAGAAAAGCACAAGACATCTTCATTAAAACATCAAAAGACTCCACCACCGTTCTGGTAGCAGTTCATCCAAGGCAGCAGACCTCCTTCCTCTAAATTGAGAGGAGCTCGTGCCATGACAATCTGTGCTTGCTTTGCACATTCTTACGAGCCGATGAGGGACCCGGCACAATGAAAGGAGCCCTTCCTGAAGGTTTTGGCGGTATGTTTCTGTGGGCGACACAGAGGAGATCAAGGGAGCGAGAGAACTGACTGGGCAGGCCTGGAGCCGTCTCTCTCTCCAGGGACTCGTCGCTTTAATCACAGTGCAGTCAAGCAAAGCGATCGTGAACTCCACATGCCTTTGGACTCCCCCGTTTCGCTCCCTCTGTGTCTTCATCTCTGTCTTCTCTCACTTTTCGCTCCTCGTCCTCCCTTTAGTCCTCCTGCTAATATATTATGCGCTGCTACTTTCTCTGCTGCATCCTTCATAGATTTCACTGGAAATTTCACACCACAGCACTCCTGCAAGTTTTGTGTTTTTGCTCCCATACGAGTTTCGGGATCTGTTTTGCCAAACTCTCAGGCATACTGAGTGTATTGAAATATGAAAAGAATTCTTGTCCGGATCGATCCCAGAAAAACATGACAGGATGCGAAGTGGCATCAAATGTTTTGAATTTGCAGGCGGGATGAGAAGGACTTTTCCTTTCTGAGCATTCACAGCTAAAGCACCCATACGCAACGCACCCGTCCCCATTAGTGCATCTAATTTCATGGCAGCACAATGTAAATACAGACAGGGCTTATTAAGGTGTTAATCACATAAGAGATGCTGGTGCTAAGTGAGGGAGGCACATTGCTGCTGCTCTAATTGCAGCCTGGACATGTCCCTGATGGGTGAGCCTCCAGAGGCCGGCTGTCGTAGAAGCGGTGCTCAGAGCAGTCATTACAGTGCAGGGAGACATGTGGTGTCAGGTATCTTTACACTGAACTGTCCGGTGGCACACTAAGAAATGATGGCTGGGGACGCGGGGAGCTAAACGTTATGAGAAACGCTGGAGGAGCCTCAGACAAACGCAGCGTTTTCAGCTGCCTGTTGTCTCCCGTATGTTTTATTGAACAAGCAGAAATGTGCTGAGGGCTATGGGCCTTTTTTCATTATATATGTTTGTATATGATATATGTTATTGATTTGTGGCCCCATGGGGAACAAGCACCAACAAGATGTTTTATCACATCACAAACCTGGCGGGTCTGTTTTGGTCTCCATGTTATGAATCTGATCCATGTTGCTTGTGGCACTGGATCGTATCTATGAGCTGGGTCTGTGGAGTTTGGTGGATTTGATGGATGCGGAGTATCAAAATAGAGTGTAATGTCAGGGTGGACCGAGGCCAAAGTAACGGACATAACAAAATAAATCTACAAAGTAAATAACTATCCCTAACCAATAACAAAGATTTATCGTCAGTCCACCCCTACCAATCAACTAGCTAACACAAAGGAAGGTAACACAAAGCAATATGTGGCCGGTTGTGAGAGGAGGAGAGATGTCCCGGAGTGGCCCAGTTTTGGCCCTGTATGAGGCAGGTGAGCGCCTCAGCTGCAGCCAATCATGGGCCAGGGCCAGGACACCCTACCAATCCCCACCAGGCTAAGGCATACACCTATTTACATAAATAATGCAGCAGAGAGGGACAAAGACAGGACACACAAACTACAGAAATTATGACAACCAGGTTTGTAACAAAGGTAACAAACTGACTTAATGTGACTGCTGATATTACTCCCAGTAAAGATAAAAATGTATGTATTTGGTGTGTATTTGTATGTATTAATGGGATATAATATGTACAGTATAATACTGACCAGAGCAGCTGTAAAGTGTAAATTATTGAATTATTGCTTCATTTTATTTACACACACACACACACAACTTCCTGTTGGAGCTACGTGTTGGGATGATGTACATCATCCCAACACAACAGCTGGGTGAGCAGCAGCCGCATATATATATATGTATCTTTTATTGCTTGCAGCAAGTTATGAACATTAGCATTTTAGCTGTGCCTAGCCTTCCTATGCTGTAATATTATGCAGCGTGGTAAAACTGTCAGTAATTTCTTATCACGTCAGTGATGTCTCTGTTGCTTGGCAGGGATAAAAAAAAACAGAAAAACAAATGACAGTTGACACAGTTGAGGCCCAATCTCTGTTTTCAAACTCATTTCCTCTTGTGTGTGTGTGTGTGTGTGTGCGTGCAGTGGGGGAAGGGGGGCAAAGGGAGAGAAATGTTATTGAAGTTACCATGGTGATTCAATTTAAGCGAGCAGCTACCACTTCCCTCTGCCTTTCTCACCCCTCATTTCCTCTTTAGAACAAAAAAGCAAATATTTCTGAGAGAAATTCCCTCAGTTGTGCCGCTGTGCCGGGTTCCACCAAATGATCTGAGAGTGGTTTGGGTGAGTGTGTTTCCCACCGGGGATCCCTGCTCACATATGCATCCTCGTGGATTCTGCTGAGGAGAAGTTACACAAAACAATGTTAATTTCTGGAATATTTAAGTGTTTTATGAGTCTGTTCCCTGGTGGAAGTCATTGGAATGTAAATGAAGAAAAGCGTGATATCACAGTTGCTGGCAACAGTTTTTCAGGGTCATCAATGAGCATCAGGATGGGAGTTGAAATGTCAAATGCTGTGTGTTCTCCTGTCAAAGGCAAATCATTTGCATAGAATTTACAGCTCTGACAACTTAAAATGTCAAATGAGTAGAACTGGATCTATCGAACCCATTCTGAAGTCCAGGGTGACACAGGATGTTGTGTTTATTGGAGGTTTAAACAGGAAGGCTATTTATGACCACCCCCCGACACCCACACCACAACTCACAGAATCCACTGGGGTTTTTATTTTGTTCCTTAAATAGTGACAGAGAGAGTGCATCCCAAAACAGAAAATGAGTCATGGCTCGACAGTGTTTGAACGTGTCAGTGCGGGATGAGGCATGTTTCGTCTCTCCTTCATCACTGTCAGTCTGATTTCAAATGGATTTAGAATCGTCCATGTGTAAGTCATTGCCTATGTACTGTAGCCTGACGTGCCCCTCTTCTGAAATGGAATCATGTGGTTCTGCTATAGCACAGCCACATGTTGAAATCCAAAAGTTTGGCGCGTAACTAGGCAGCATTTGGCAGAGGGTTAGGGAATCGTGTGTGAAGTCACATGAATGCGTGAACAGTTCCCAAGAAAATCTCAAAAAACAAATTTTCCCTTCATAGGAAATGAATGACATTCCAGAGAGTGTCACCAGCCCTCTAGCTTGGTCATACTTTCACCTAGAAATGCGATTTAAACACTAAAACACAGTTCAAGTCTCTATGGCTGCAGTTACAAGTGACACCAATCTGATGTTTTCACTAGAATGTGACCCATATCTGATTTCTTCTGACAGTGTGGACAGCAAAATTCGCATTGAATCTGACATTTTAAAATCAGATTCAGGCCACTTTCAAATGTGGTACTGAATCCCATACATATCCGATTTTTTTTGATGCGACCTGAAACAGCCAGGTCATAGAGAATGAGACTTTGATGTCATCCTGACACACGTTGCGCTGGTTTGTAAATGGTTTGCAAAGCGCCATCATTACTGTTTTCATTTTCTTTCTCCTCTTCCTCCTCGTTAACGACACCCGCTCACAGATTTTAGTTTTAATCATTAGACCACAGGTAGACCAGTGGTTGCCATGCTCATTGTCATGTTCACTTCTGTAAACAACGCTGTGTGTGCGATGTCATTAAAGATCAACTGCCTATGCGAGTCACTTCGGGAGCTTGAGTTGCTCACACAGCAATCCATGGACAGGACACATAAGATGTAATGTGAAGAGTCAAACAAAAAAAGTGATTTGAGCAATAAATCAGATGGAGGAGGTTTGTCAACCTGTGGCCCATGGACCCCAACGTGGCAACTCCACAAAGTGTGAGGGACCACTGTCTACTACAACTACAAACGACGACTCTACCCACAGAAACTGTATCTGTATCTGTGCATTCGGGGAATCGTTGCCGTGCCAACAGTGGGTGGTTTCTCAGTCTGTGGCTTGTGGATCGCAACGAGGGGTTTTCTAGTCATGTTCATCTTGTGGATCACCACAAAGGACAACAACTGTGATTGGACGGTTGAGTCACGTGACGCTGCCAGCTTTTGGAGCATCAATACAGCTGTCCCAAAGGTGATTTGTGAGTGGACAATTATGCCGTAGTCACTGAGGTATCAAGATCCACTCCACACACAGTTGCTAGCACTTGAAGTAAACAAAGCACTGAGAACCAGAAATATAAACACTCACCTGGGTAGGCCGTGGTATAGGCTGTCAACGCAGCATAAATCCAGATTCGGTCCTCCTCAGTGGATCATTTGCTCTGAAAAGAAGAGCTTCTAAGGTGACGAGTCATTGTTTTTTTTTTTCTGCATATATATATCAACACAATTGTGTGAAACCTGTGATCTGAGCAGAGACAGTTTTGGGAAGCGATTGGCTTCCTCTTCAGTTTGGGCTCAGCTCTTCCTCCCTACCGACTGCCACAGTCGCCATCTGCCATGTTGGACGTCCGCCCTGAGTCTGCGAGCTGGAGGCTGAGGAGCTGCATACACAGCTCTCCATATCTCACCTCTTTAAGGGAGGGTTTTATCATCTCACCCACCTGTAAACCAGAGATTATTAATCACAGAGTATGAGCAGAAACTCAGAATGTTCATTCGACGTGGCATGTCGGCCTGGTAGCAACAGTTAAAAGCACGTAGCCATGTAAATGTTTTGTGGTTTCCAAAGCGGAGGCCTGTGTGCTGCAGTAATTAGATCCGCCACATGTTCAGGAGTTTTACAAGCAACCAGTTGGCACAACTGAGTAAGAAGGGGGGAAACCCAAAGCTGTGCCAGGGAGAGGTTGCTTGGAATCCACGTGACACTGCGGCCGTCACTGGGCTGAGAGGGAATTCCTTCCTGTTTCCCCTGTTTTGTCAGCCGCTCAGACTGCTGCCATGGCAACACAATGTTTGCTGTGCTGCCTGTTGGCAACCGCACAGCAACGAGCAGGCTGATGACGACTATTTTCAACTTCAGCGTCGTGGATGTGACGCCTCGGTGGAAAACGCAACCATCAGTTGGTCAACACTGAAAAACAGAAGTCCAAATAAGAAGTAAAGTGGAAACTTAATCTCCATGGCAACGGTATCATAACAGAAATGAGTGCTGAGCGTGGGCGGACCCTATCTTCTATTATTATGACTTCATTTAAACTGTATATTTATTTTCTTTCCTCTCCATCCAACGTTATGATTTGTGAAAGTCTGCTCCTTTTTTTGGAAACAAAAATGAATCTTTTAATGACAAGTAAGGACTTTACGCGTCCCTCTTTGTTTAAACAAAACCTGAAATAATGAGAGCGATTCGTGGGACCGGTGAGAAGGACCACCAGACAGTTTCCCTCTGCAGAGCTCAATTAGAAATCATATCTATCATTAACTCCAGCTATAAACTATTAATGGTCTCCAGTCATTTTTCATGATAAGGCTCCCCACATTTGAAAAATTCTCATTAGAGCTTAAATTAGGAACCTCTCGGAATCAAATTGGTCGTATGCATTTTTTTAAGATTCCAAAATAAAGATTTAATGAAATATGTCTCTCTCTGCTTTTTGCAAACCCATCCTTCAGTCTCTTTCAGATGTGCGTGCCTGAATGCACATACCTTCTTTTTGTCTCTTTATACATGCATGTATAATTGTTATATATAGACATCTGTATATTTGCGCATCCTGCAGCGTGTGGGTTTCATGCACACACTCTCTTCCTGCCAGCTTGTAGTCATTGTCAGATCCACTCCCATGTTCTGTCCATTGTGTCTGCATTCATCATGGAAGGTACACGGCTTCACATTCCACACACACATAAATGATTTTCCAGCACAAAGCCAGAATTGATGTGACTTTGGCTCAGGACATATAGAATAATGTGCCAGTCAAACCCCCACCCCCACAAGAAGAATCGCTGAATTTTAAACAGCTCCATAGGAATGAAAATGAAAGCCATGTAAAAATTAATATTACATTTCCATGACTTCCGATGCTGTTTAAAAAGTAATGAGACTGAATAAAAAAGCACTCAAGTTAATAGCCTTGAAATATTGTGCCTCTGACATTCTGTCTGCACTTCCAGGATGCAGACAGTGTTCAAAATGTTGGTTGTGTCCATTTGAAAACTTAATTGTTCCCTGCATTAGACCTCTGAATGTATTCAGGGAAACTGCTCAAGGATGACAGGGAATGTCTGAGGGTTGACAGCTTACAACCAAACTGAGCTGAACTTAGTTGGGAAACTGAAAGAAAGCAGACACACACACACTCACAGATCCTCCCGGGGTGTGTCTACACACACACACACACACACACACACATTCCACTCCTCCGTGCATTCTGGGTGTGATGCTGTGGAGGAGTGGGAGCAGGGACATCCCCACTGGTCGTATTCCAGCCCATTATTTTTCAAGGAGAACACTCCGTCCTGTTTGCAGCAGCAGAGGAAGCCTCTGCTCTTTGAGAAGGAAACACCCGCCCTGACTTCACTGCACATATTTACTGCCAACCTCCTCAGAACACTTCAGGTCATCACAGCCTGCGGGGCGGCGGAAGCAGAGGAAACGGACTGAAACCAAACGCAGAAGACCAGTACAAACTGTGTTCGCCTTCTCTACTACATCCTGAAAATCCAAAATGAAGAAATAATAATAGCTATATTGTCATCCTAAAGAGTGCGTACATTTCTGGCTCCTATGGGAATAGTCAACTTGTCTGTGCTAGAATTGATGTTGCTGATGTGCTCTGTGAGTTTCTCATCCTGCAACTGGAACAGAAAAAAGTTATCAAATGCAACACGGATGTTTTGTACAAGTTCACATACCAACCAGAGGCGATTAGAATACAAGCTCATTTTATTTATTGATAGTGTTCAACTCTGTGACTAGTTGGTTCATCTCACCATCATCTGGTGTGATGCCTTCTCATACAAACCACTGCTGTGGAATGGAACGCATGTATACTGGTGTCAGGAGGTTTTGTGTGAAAGCAGGAAGATCCGACGTCCTTGGACAGTTTACAAATGAACAAGGTTAAAAATGCTCAGCGTCAATAATGAAAGGTCCTTTGGAATGCTTCTGAATAACAGCGCGTCCTCCAGCAGAGGACACCGCTTTCAGAGTGCAGCCTGAATTCACTGACGCTATCAGAGTGTTTGGAGGCAACATCACACAATGGAAGATCTGTTGCTTTCAAAGTGCTAATTCCACGCAATGACAGAACAGAATGAAACAGAACGACCTGTCGTCTTCCACGCGCCTGCGATGCTGCTGGATGTGCAGGGTGAACATAAGCAGCTCTGGGGTACAAAGAGCAGAATGTATCTGTACGTCCGTTACATTCGCTAAAAGCTTACTGCAGCCTAGCGTACAACTGCCAGCGCTTGTCTGTGGGCTTTTTCAGGCCATTACAGCACGCTGACAAACCGAAGGCTGGCCACTGTAATTGGGAACATCTGGATGTCATTTTGGTCTGTGCAGTCCTGCAGCCGTGAACACTTTAACGTCTTATTTGGACATTCGCTCAGCTGTAGAGTCGCTCGACATAACAGATTCTTTAAGTAAACATCCTTCACTCGCTGCTGAATGATGAGAATTTAACTGATGCAGAAAAAACACATGTCTGACAACAAGCGTGTCGCGTCTTGTCATCAAAGGATACTTTTTCCCTGTGGTGTAATTTGCAAACACTGCTCAGACCTCAGCCGTTCAAAGTTCAGCTGCCAAGTGTCACTTTCCTGTCGAAAAGCCACTGAAATGAACAAAAGCAGAAGAGAAAAAAGGAGAAATCACCTGCCGAGCGACGTTCTTGAGGATTAAATTGCATCTGACAGGTGGAAAAGCCCCTGCAAAGCAGGACGGTAGGCCTAAGAAAATGAAAATGAATGAGCATTTAAAGCCTAATGAAGTATTTAACCTTAATGAAACACAGGTGGCTGCTTAAAAGATTATAGAGCCTGTCAACACCCCCACACCCCTTCCTCCCCCCAGGCCCATGGCCTTGTCTTTGGTATTTACTCATGCTCTCCTCTGGGTCAGCATGTCACAGGGCTTCACTGATGGGAACGTGCCGTTTTCCAGTGTTTTCATTGGCTGGTGTGAACATGGGAAAAGAAGCCGGGCATCCTCTGTAGTCCCATCTCCAGGAAAAAAAAAAAAAACAAAAACACCCCCCACCATCCTTTTAACCATGCGAAACCAGCTTCACCACATGTAACCCCTTCTGCTCCGGACATGCGAGGAAATAATGATGTCAGAAAGATGGGACTTGACCTTTCCGTGTGTGCTTCATGGGAACTTTAAACCAAAGTGACAAACTATCCTCCTGGGTACGAGCATGCAGAGGAATTTCAGCACTGATATCCGTTACAACTTAAAGTTCATGAACTGCTGTTTTATCTGGGAAACATGACTTCAGATACAAGTATTGGCTGTGAAAGGTGGCGTTCCTACGGTTGCAGCTCAACAATGGCTCCAAATCTCTCTTTAACAGATGAAGTAATGGATGTGTCTGAAAACGAGGGCTCATTCTATCATTAAACAGCAACATGCTCAAAAATTATCCAGATCAAAGAAACTCCCCCAGTGAAAACTGAATATAAAATTACTCAGTGGGATTAATTTATTTTCTGTTTTCTCTGTTAACTTGTAGTACTTTGCATTTGGCATTAGGCGATTACAAATTCCACAAATGGGCTTCCCCCTCCTCATCTCACACTCATTTGATACATTTGTAATCAGATATTAGCCGCTGATGTTTCAGACATTATTCCAGCTGCGCAGAAGGTCCCCTTGTTGATTCCGAGCCTGTGTGATGATGATTGACATTTCCTTCGCATCGGCTGGTGGCAAAAAGAAAAACGTCTGTTACATAACCATCGTTGCTGTTGCTGCGCTTGTGACAATCATTGTTCAAAATGCTCATAGAGGAAGTCATGAGAAAAACACTAGAACAACCCAAGCTGCTCACGAGACCAACAGGAACCATCATAAACGGAGGCTTTCTGTAACCAGTACTAATTCATCGCTGAATATTCTGTCTTTGTTGCATATCGGAGAGGAAATAGTCCACACGATGATTGATTTAGACCACAGATACAAAGGAAAAGAAGCTTTAGAGCTTGGTCCATCGATGGGGAACGTCCGGCTGCTTCACTTTCAGTTGTGTCCCTATGAGTTGTCATGTGTGAAGGACGCCCTCCACAGTCGACTGTCCCTGTCTCCTGCTGCTTCCGCTCACGTGAGAACACCATGTATTTTCATCAGCTGTTTTCATATCGTCCACGAGCATGTTTATGTTTATTTCTTCTGCGTACAAACTCCTTCTGCAGATATGGTTGAATTAAATTCAGCTCCAATTGCAGCTTGAAATCAGAGAACAGTCTGTTGGTGTGAAAAGGGAAGAATATTCACTGTTATTCAATCTAGTTTGATAGAAATGGGATGAATGCAACCATAAATAATAGCAAAATAGTAGATATTTCTGCTCAAATGCACGGAAAGATAATTGATATATTTTCCTAGCTGTGGGTGTGGAAATGAATCTATGAGATGTTTTCATCAGCGTCTGACAGAAAGTTCTGCATACTGTTTTACTATCCCAGTCTGTTGGACCTTTGCGCATGAGTAAAACAGGTCGGAGATATGAGGGAAAGGAAATCCTGAAACATACCTGAAAGAATCTGCTATGATTTGGAGAAATATTGTTGGAAAATGTGTCATTGTGTGTTTGTGAGTCTGTGAATGCAGCATTTCTGTCTAATACAATTGAAATGCTGTCGATCCCACTGCTGCTACAAAGTGATCTGCAAAACAACGTGGTATTTTTCATTTTGTATTAGGCAATCATTAAATCATCGCAGCTCTTGTGCGTAGAGCATTGGATTTATTGGGTTTGCACACCACTTTCATCCATTAAAAAACAGTTGGCTGGTTTAGCTCAGAATTCATTAAAGGATGAATTGTGATCTGTTGAGAGAAATAGGATGAATGTATTCATGAGTTTCAAGTTGAATTTGAAGGAGAACAAACATCAGAGGTTTCCTCCGGTGCAGAGTTCATGAGGGTGTGGCGCCGCCGATGTCCAGCTGCTGCATTCTGAATGAGTGAATAACAACACCAATGCTTGAGGAGGTACACATCAGCCATGAATCACCGGCAGAGGAAGAACTCCTCTCTGCGCTGCGCTGCATCCCTGCCCTTTTATGGCTCATTCCTGCCAGCACTTTCTAACCAGACCTGAGCTTGGAGTTTGGAGCAGGTTCCGGATCCCGTCTGACTCACATCATGTGTGATTCGCTGCTCACAAGCAGCAGCAGGGTGGACGGCTGGTGAGTGCGCCTAGCGTGCACGGCACTGAAGGTCAAAAAGACTAGGACGTTTATGTCTAACGAGCGGTGAAACAATGTCTAATGAGGCAGAAAATACTTTGTATTCACGTACTGGAATACATGAACAGCTATTGTCATGTGGATCAGTGTAATCTGTGCATCACAACTAGATCAGCTGACTTTGTTCAGTCCGTTGTTTACTTACATTTTGTTTTGACATCCTCTCGTTGACGTTGACACGTCACAGCATCACCTGACCTCTGTCGTGTCTCATAGTTCCACCAGACGGACGATGAAGCTCATTTTGTTACAGTGGCTCCTCGCCAGTGTTTATTCTTTCATATGCTTCCATGTCACTGTACCACCTCCCGTTCAGTGTATCCAGGCAACCACCAATTATCAATTAGGCTGTATATGTGTTTTCCGCTTACACACACACTCACACACACAAAATCAATGTTTCCATCCTTTGCTGATATCTTCAGCTCATCCCTCAGCTGTGCTATTGAGTGACATTTGAGAGTAAAATGACTTAACGCAGGATACAAAAGAATAATTCTGCTCTGAGTTCCTCAGCGCTCCGTGGCCTGTGGGCAGGATGCAGGGAGACGTTCACCTTATTCCCCATTGATCTCCCTTGCTGTGCAGTGTCATTTATGTGCAGGGTGATATAAGTGGGACTGATTAGAACAAGGGGTCCTGATTGATTTGTGCACACATGCTGCGAGACAACCAGAAGGAAATCAGAGCTGATGGGGAGGGAAAACGTTTGAGGCTCGTCTGAGGCTCGTCCGGAGCTTCTTCTGCCAAGGCTGCGGCGTGTGTGTGTGTGTGTCTGTGTTTAAAAAGCTTGAAGAGGAAACAAATAAGTGGTAAACATCCTTAAATCAAATGATAAATAACGGTAGGTGCCTCTATGAAAACATTTACACTCCGATGCTGACACTGGCACTCATAACATCTCTAATTTCTATTTATGCTCAGTATGTCGAGCTATGAATAATAATAAAATATTTTTAAAATAAAATAAGATTCAGTTATATCAAAATGAATTAACAATCAAAATAATGAATGAACAACGAATTACATTATGAAAGCAATTAAAAACAATAGCAGGCATATGACAATAACTGTCATATGCCTCGGATGATCATGTGTCAGCCATGTTTCTTTGGTGTTTCTGATGTCGTCAAAAAGTCCAAAGGCAGTTTGTGGTGATTCTTTTTTTAATTCCTGATACATTTTGAATCGGCAGAAATCAATCTGACTTTCAAATTTGTTTCAGTGGAATTAAGAGTCAAAACACGCCCGCGCTTAATAGGTGTATTCACACAAGTAAAAATCATCAGCAGGCAGACACGTGCCTCCAATTTCCTCCAGCGAAACGCTCATAAACAACCGCAGCTGAGCCAAACAAGCTGTTCAAAGGGCGTCCGCTTTGCATTACGGCCTCCTAAATGAAAAAGAAGCAGGATCTGAAACATCAGGGAAGATTTCACAAGAACCATCACTCTTTTGTCTGCGGAAGCCAGCGACTCTAATAGCGTCTCCTGGAAGTCTCGCCTGCCTGCCTGTGCGATTGCTTCCACCATGTATCAGTTAATTACACTTTCCTCTCCCTCTGCCTCCGCACACAAACCTCCCCTGTAAATGCCACCGTGATATTTTCACTTTGCAAATCTCCCCTCACGCTATCTGCAGCGGAGCTATGGATTGACCTTGTCTATTGATGAGTTGAAACTGAACGTGGCCTCGAACGGACTGACTCTTCCTCCAGTAACTTACTTCATCGTCTTTAAATATCTGAGCATGAGCAGTTAAGTTCATACACACTTTGTTCTGCAGGACAAACTAGTCTTTATAAGATGATGATCATGCTGATTTGTCAAACAAATTGGCACTGACTTTCTTCCAGCTCCTCCTCGTAGCCCCCAGCTGCCTGTCACTGCTTTAGTCCCGCCCACACTCATGCATCAGCCAATCACACATCCATCTGCCACCTACCTCGTACCTGTTAGCTGATTAAGTTTCTTTGAGGCGCTGTTACCTCACATGCCGTCACACTGACAGCGTTCGTCCTCTTTGTCTTCAGTTGAATTTGGACAGGTTTTCCTGCTCTGGCCTGACTCGTGCGTTCGTTGTGCGTTCCTTCATGATGCTGTTTCTTCGCTAATGTTCTCTGACAAACCTCTGAGGCCTTCGCAGAAATTAAAATCATAAATAATGTCCGAATATTAAGACTTTGTGACAATGGATTTTTCAATTTATGAGGTTTTTAAAGCCGCACGTGAAGGCTCAGAAAGAGGAAAATGATCTCACGTTTTCACTGGACTGGAAATGTACAAGAATCTTTCATTCAGAAGAGTTAAATCAACAGTGGACTCCTAGTTCAGTAACCACCGTTATAACCACAACATTAATTTGATTACATGACATATATTCTTTTTATTCATTCATTTATTTCATTCCAATTTTACTGATGCTGCTCTGAGCACAAGTCAAACCTTCAGTGTCATTACTTTGGGTGCTGCTGAGTCTCCAGCCAAAAATAAAGTTTGGAAAAAGGAGGCGATCTGTTGGCTGAGGTGGGCATTCTGTCTTGGAACAATCTTCGTCACCGCCGAATCCAGCCAGACGGCATTTTACCGGACATCACGTTTACAGCTGTCGCCTGGCAACAGCACTGCTGAGAAGAGCCAGCAAAGATAAATACTTGTTTGAATCGGCACTGTTGAAGTGAAGCGGAGGACGATTCATAAAGTGATCAAATAAGTGATTATATGTGTTATGAATATGATCTTCCCTGTTAAGGTTCCATTCAAAGGCCAAAGCATGAATCATTTCACGTGGCTAGAAATACTGAACCTGCTTTATTTAATAACCCGGGACACTTTGTTCCTATTAGTATTAATACGGCTTCAGATGTAAACTATAGCACATGGGAGATCGGCGATTAAATCAAACAGACATG
>CAAKHB010003396.1:5709-17842 GCA_901007665.1 Aeoliscus strigatus
GACGAGCTTTGAGCTGGTGTGAGGAGACGACAAACGACGAGGCCTGACAACGTCGTTACCCCGAGTTCCTCCCCGAGAGGCAGATGTGAATGGATTGTAGAGGCAAAGAGGAGAAATAAATTGGAGAAAAGGGATAAATCAATGCTTGGCGGAGAGACAAACAGACCTTCCACCCCTGGACACATACACACACACACACACACACACACACTCACACACACATTTTGTTTCTTTCCTTGGGCACTTTTGGATTGGTATGCAGAGCTGAGAGAGACACTCAGAAAAAAGACTTGGCCTACAAATGATGTCCTTTGTTTGATCCATTAGGTTGGTGAGGGTGTGTGTGTGTGTGTGTGTGTGTGTGGTGGTGGAGGGGGGGGGGGGGGTGACGGAGGGCGTCCCGCAGAGACGATGGAAGACGTGGACGTGGAAGAGGTGGAAGAGGCCTCTCCTCTCCTCTGCCTCACACAGCCTCTCATCTCAAAGAGCAGAGCGAGGGCTGCTCCAGGAAAAAGCTGCTGGTCATCTGTTTCCGTTGAGGAGCTGTGGGGCTGGAAGGGTCTGATCGGCCGGACGCTTTGGCAATCTGAGTCTGAAATTTTAATCTTCAAGGATCAGTTTCTGACAGTTTGGGTCACATCAATTCAGGAACACTCAGAGTCAGATGTCACAGACATAAAACACGTTGACAGTCCACATATTAAAGGTAATATTCAGCCATGTCAGCGGTATTACAACTGTTAAACAACCAACCAACCATCACATCATGTGATAACTGTCTTATTTAATGTTGTTTGGTTGCTTTAATTGATTTCCAAAGCACTTTGTGTCACATTCGGTCAAAGGTGAGTGTTAGAACGTAAAATCAGAATAGAATAAAGTAAAAATAAAGTAATTTTCAGAATGAAATAAAATCTGAATTAAGTAAAATAGAAATCAAATAATAATGTTTTTGTCATTATGGGAGTTGTAATGCACTTATAAGTTACCATTTCACTGTTTCATACAATAGGGCTTGATTCACAAACTTTCTAAAGATTTGCTGCCCCCTGTTGGTTTGGAGGATGAAGTCTGATTTCACAGATCACTGACACATGGTCTGTGATCTGTGGTATGTCTGTAGTCGGTTGGTTTGGGCTGCAGCAAAAAACAAAGATGATGACTTGAAATAATGAGGAATTATTTCTGATTCTGATTCAGCTTTGTATTAATCCAAATTTAAAAACAAACCAAATACATGTTTAGTCGTGAGCCGGTGCTGTGAGTCAGTAAACTGTACCTGGACTGGACCTGGTCAGAGCACAAATGGTGTATTTATATTTGATTGTGGACTGGAGTTTGTCAGAGCGCAAACACTGATTGTGGATTCATTTTATTCAACCTAGATTTCCAGCTGTTGTGTGTTGTACAGTGTGTATAAACATATAAACTGTGTAAATAGACTCTATTCGACTCTGTGTTTCATTGTACTCAGTCTGGAGCTGCTGTATCGGATCAAATCCCCCCCAGTTGGATTAATAAAGTATTTCTGATTGTGAGATTTTTTTCAGCTGCTGTCAAAACTTCACTCCTGCTCCAGTTCTTCAGTTTGCTCAGTCTCGGCTCCCCCTGTGTCGCTCCGGCACACTGTTGCTGCAGCAGCAGAGACGCTCTCTATTTTCAGCTCTTCACCAGTAACAGCCTACAACAACTGTTATTTTAGCTCGGGAGTTCTCCTTTTTCCCTCCATGTCTTTTTATAGTTTCGTCGTTTACACTGTACTCCCTGCTGTGCCTCTATTTTCATGAATGCAGGGAGAAATAATTGAAAGTGCTGTGCAGGCTCTCGTCTGTTGCAACGCTCCCACTTCCTCTTTGCCTGGTAAAATATTGTATCACTGAAACCCCCCCAGAAGCTGTCGGCTCCACATTTCTCACAACCCGGCGACGTTACTGCTCATTGAAAACTTGACCCATGGATAAAAGGTTTCACGTTGGTCTTGTCTTTTTATTTTAAGGACAAAGCTGAATCAGAGTCATCATGTCATGTTTTCCCATGTTGTCACTCACTCATTGCATCCAGGGGCGGGGGGGGTGTCAAAGGAGCCTCATCACCTTTTCAAAATTTTAAGGCTGTAACATAACAAAATAGTTGGATATTTGGACAGTGAAGGGCTGTGAGTATTTTCCGGATACACTGATTTATTCTAAAATAGGAAATACATGTTTTATAAATGTTCTTTCTTAAACAGTTCCTTTTATGTTCTTATGGGAAAAAAATACAGTTAGAGCCCTTACAGTTTTGTTTGTGTCATCCTCAGAAACAGGACAGACACGTGTACATGTACATGTACATTTTGATCAGCCATCTTTAGCACAAACAGCTGTTCCAGATGTGTCAGACCCCCAGAAAGAAAGCCTTGGATAATCAGGTGAGCCGCAGCATCACTTCAATCAGTCTCTTTGTGTTTTAACAAACACAATTACTTATTATTTCACGCCTTTTTTTGTTCACGGACAGAGAAGGTTGTAATTTGGAAGCTGAAGCTATGTGAAGCAGTATTTTATTCTTACATGTGGCTGCTTCTAGAGCATGGAAATGATGTATTGGCCATCGACTGACAGATTTTCTCCTTTTTATCACAAAGGACCAATGATCTTTGGGTGCAGATTCATACTTGTGTGTTTTTGTGACCAAAATAAGTCAACACTTTACACCTTTTATTGTTTTTATGCATAAGAAAGACAAAACAATACAAGAAATGACCTTAACTCAACATTGAAGTCTGTATTTCTTGCTCTACATTCCCATATTGTCAGTGATGCTACAGGTGACAGGACAGATGTTGTCCAGAGGCGCTCTGCAGCTGGATGAAACAAATCAGGACCTTACCGAGGCAGACTAGAGGAGGACGGTGGGGGAACGCGTCCGATCCAGCAGAAGCTGTTGGCACAGAGGCAGAGGAGGTACGAGACGCCGTGAAACACAAGGACAACAATACACACTTTAGCCAGTGAATCTACTCTGTGACTGTGATGTCAGCAGAGGTCAGCGTTGAGGAGTAACTAGTTTATTGTGATTTCATTACCGGTACAAAATAAACATGAACTGTAATCAGTTGCATTACTGGAGACAAATATTCTAGTCATATTATTACATTTATAGTTGTTCATGCTGTTGCAGTTTATACTATATTATTCTTATTTTTGGACATTTATTCCCCTTACACAATTGTACTTTGTGCTTTTTGCACCTCTGGTTAGTTACATCTAACAGTGTTACATAATAATTACAAAAACATGAACATAAATGGAATCAGTTACATTACTGGAGACAAATGTGTGATTAAATATTCATGATTACAATAGTTATGTCTGAACAATTTCTGCAAAAATCTTGGCTATGTTTAAGCATTTTGAGGTTCCTTTTTTGTTGTTGTTGTTGTTGTTGTTTGTTTTTTGTGTGTGAATGAATTCTCATGATGTCAACTGATGTTTAGTGGTTTTAAAGCAGTTTGTCAGTTTTGATGCTGCTGGAAGTTCAACCACTGACACATGAAACATTTGAACCAGTCAAACAAGATTTAGAAAGATAATCAAATGGAAGTATTTACTGAGACAGTTACACATAATAAAGAACTTGGAACTGGACACAATTACATTTCCAGAGGAACCTTCCAAACACTGTTTGTACTCTCTGAATGTTAAAACTCACACAAACACAAACACAGAAATTAAAAAAAAAAAAAAAAAAATCATTTCCCCTGAAACAAATAGTTTTAGGAGCAGGTTCTCTCCGGCGCTCCGTTGCCTCCACAACTTCCAAAGGTTAGCGAGAGATATGTTTGTTTATTTCCACTTCAGTGAAGGGTGAACTCAGCCTGCTGCAGTACCAAATGGATTACCCATTCATTAAAGGAGGCTGTGTCACTCCTCATTGGTTTGGACAAATAACAAATTAATTTCTAGCCGCCCAATTTCTCTCTGTTCTCCACTGAATTTCTGATAACATCAAATGAACCGATTGCATGCGATGTGAGCTCCCTCAACTTTTTATCAATTCATTAAAACTGTGCCACAAAGGAGACGCAACGGAGGGAAGTCTTTCTTTTAATTTCAGCTGCATGTTTCCTTTGCATCTCTGCAAACAGAAACTGACTGATGAATTTCCGTCAGGATATTCAGAAACATCAGGAGCTGGTGGAAAACTCGACTTTTTCGATTAGATTCAGCTTTACTTTCCTACGTGTTGCTCCACAATGCAGTTCCAGCCCAACTCGATTCTCTGGAGGTTCCAAGTAATTTGAGTCGGTACTAAAATGGGACATCTCCAGACCGCCGGCCTCTGATTGGTCACAGGGAGAATGACTCCAACGCTACCGTCAACAAGAATCAAGCAGCATTTTTAAACACCTTCGATACCACGACCGTTTGTGTCGCGCATAAAACAACGTCACGGTTTCACACAGACGTTTGCTAGGACAACCCCACTCACGTCAAGGAGGTACTGAATATTTATGGAAAACAACGTGTCTCGTACCAAAGTCGAGTAGAGAGAACTCGTATGTGTAACTGATTCCATTTGGTTAGTTTTCTAAATGTCGAATGAACGTTCTCAACCGTTTCAAATGTTTCTGTTTGAACTTCAAGCAGCATCAACGCTGACGACTGTCAAACTGCTTTAAAACGTTATTAACATGCATTCACACACTACAGCAGAACAAAATCAGATTATCAAACATACAGATGAGTTTTCTGCAGAAATTGTTGAGATGGAACAAGAAGTGTATCTGTAGAGGATGAATATTTACATAAGTACTTTGATTGCAGATTTGTCTCCAGTGATGTACCTGACAGTGGTAAAGTACAGTTTATTTTGTCATTAAGTTATGTAACACTGTTGCATGTTACTAGTTAGTCCTCCACACTGCCAAGCAGAAGGTAATACAACATCATCTCTGGTTACATATAATATTTGAATCTACACATTTTGCGCCTCTATGTTTATATGAGAATTTGGCAATGCTGAAGTGTGATAACTAATATGAACAAGATCTGGACCATGATTGGATAATATTACAGACGGCCATGTTAGACATTTCCAGAAAGAAGAATATATGAGTTTTAAGTTATTAAGGCATCAGCTCTGAAAGTTTTCAGCGACTCCGAGTGAAGGTAAACGGTGAGGAGCTCTTTGAAGTGCGTCTCTGCAGCAGTGGTGTGTTGTTGAAGTAGCAGTAGTATATTGACAGGCCGGTATTGATGTTTCAATTAGAGCTGTGTTACATACTGTCGTGCTGCAGCACGGCGACAAGGTGCTTCTCCCGCCATCTGCTCTGCCTCCACGTCTGACGAACGAGACACGTGGGGCTAATCGAGCTGCACATGAGCGATGGGACCACGAGATGTAACACACACACACACACACACGCCCTATACGCACGTCCTTATGCAGAGAAATGGTGGTGGTGGTTGCGTGGGGTGGGGGGAGGGGGTGCTCCTCGCCCCTGCTGTTTAAACACCCTTCAGAAAGCCTGTGATTCTTCCCCTTCTTTCCCCTCACATGTGCCTCAAAGAGCAGCCAGCAGGTTATTTCTCTGACAAGGAACATGCGGAACATGCCAGATGCGCGAGTTAAAATTCTTCAAAAGCTCATCTGACGCAAAAACAAAAAAGGGAACTGCTTCTGCCAGGTTTCCCCCGTGCTGGGACGGTCTGAAATGATTCCTGGCGTTGTTGCCTGCCAACCGACATGAATCAAAGACCTCATTGTGTGGATTATCTCGTTAATCTGTTGATGCCATTGAGTAGTATTGCAGGTGTAAATGTGCCAGATTTTTCTCTTTTTTTTTTTTTTTTCCTTCTTCTTCTTCCTCTCTTATTGGGGAGGTGTAGCATTGGGTTGGTAATCTGCTTTAAACGCTTTCTGGGGAATGAGACATGCTGAAACGCAGCCAACAGAACTCTAGCTATCATGAGGAGCTTTCTCTTAATACAGCACACGGAGGGGACGACTGGGGCGGCAGCGCCGACGCCAGCGGGGACGAGCTACACGCCCCACGCCACTTGTTGAGAACGTGTGACTGCATGAATAATGAAAGAGGGGAGGCGATATTCCCCCAATGACGTCGACCGCAAAATACCTCTCCGCTGCTCTTCTGCTTCTTCTCGTCCAGGTTGTGTGCTGTCAGAGGACGCCGACCAAAGCTGCCTGAGCTGATAGCGCTGAACTCCTGAAGGAGGGAGAGAGGAGAGAGTGAACGCTAAAGAGACGGTGAAAGGCAAGAGGGAGAAGGACAGAAAGAGAGGTAATCCTCTCTTTTTTCTGCTCCCCGGGGTGGTCTCTTCATCCAGGGCCTCAAAAAGAGGGACAGAATACACCTCACCGCTACAATGGAGGAGACCCACAGGGGTTGTTGCTATCTGTGTGTGTGTGTGTGTGAGTGTGTGTGAGTGTGTGAGTGTGTGTTGGGAGGGTGCGGGGGGGGCGTACAGCTTTAAGCAGGCCTTTGAGTGGTCTAATTGCGTTGGAATACAGCAGCCTGAGAGCTGGCTCAGATCACGGCGGGCTGCTGGAGGGGTTAGCACCCGCGCCTCCACAGCCACACTCAGCAAAAGAGCCCCGGCACAATGCGTTCAATTAATGCTCTCCCTCTCGTTAACTCTCACTCCCTCACCCACACGTTTTGTCCCCTTCTACTTTTCTCCCCATTCTCTTTCTCCTCATCCCAATTCGGAGACTCTCCCTCCCTCTCCTCCCCCCGCAGCTCAGTGTGTCGTCATCACCCTCTGCGGTTATCCGCCCGTCCAGCCCGTCAATCACCCTCCTCTGCTTTGATGCACACAACAATTACAGTGAGGGGCAAAGGGTGGTCTGAAAAGTTCAGAAGAACGCGCCTGTGCTCATTGGTGTTATAACACTTATTCTCAACGTGCTCTCTGTTCCATCATCAGTCCAACGGTCACATGCACACCAAAGTTGTATTCATTTAAGTCCGATTTTATTTGTATAGTGCCAATTCACAACATTCATTCACACAAGTTACCTCATGATGCTGAGCTGAGCTTAGCTTAGCTTAGCTTAGCATAGGAGCTATTGTAATAGAAACCCAGTATTCACATGAGCAGCTGTCAGTGACGGAAGGCAAAAGGAGAAAACTTTCTGAGAGGGAGGGAGAGAGAGGCAGGAGCGTCATCCAGTACAACGACTGTATTTACACACGACTAGAGCTAAAAGAAAATAAAGGACAACTGGTTGAGTTGGCCGTTGATAATGATCCGTGGGAGACAATAGTATTCAGCAACATTTTTCATCGCAGCGATAGTCGCCATTGTGGCTCAAAAGTAAAAACCGGAAGAAGTTGCACCTTGAGTCTGACCACCTGTATTTCTGAACTTCTCTTCAGTCTCACACACACACACATGCATTGACCATCACTTGCTGCATTCAGCACTTGTACTCAGACTACTGACAGTACCCCAGACTTCAAGTTCATAGAACCCGTCTTGAGACTTTTGGACTCGACTGCCTTGAAATGGGACAATGGAACAATCAATGTTTTTAAAAACACCATCATATTCAACCAGCTCCCGCCTTTGATTTTCTTTATTACACAAGCCGTGTCTTCATAAAATCTAATTATTTCCGCTCGCAGGACGCCTTCTAGTGAGAAATTGGCAGAGGGATGTGAGCTGATGTATGGGGAGACGGTCGCCTAATTAGAGTGTTAGAAATTGAATCTTTACAGCACACGGGTCATATAATTATCCTACTGTTAATTTAACGCTTACATTCTCCACTGTTCATTTTTATTCCCTTAAATGTGGGTTGGCAGTGGCCCTCGGTGCTCAGCGGTGGTTTTACTGTAGAGGAGGCAGCATGGCTCTGAGCGCCGTCCCCGTGAGTGGCTGAATCACCGACTGACTCTGCAGTCCAAATAACACGGCTCGCATCATTTATGCATTGTTAAACCATGTAATTGAAGCAAGCCATAGTTTGCATATTACGCCATTAAAATAATGTGCTTTGCGTTTCTCCCAACACGACTATTTAAGCCCTGTGTGGCGATGTGGTAATTCCTTGAATTACAGCCTAATTACCACAATGTTCTTTTGATTTGGCCGATTTCAACGTTACGCCACAATAATGTTCAATATTACCAGAATGAATTACTGGAGCGTGCCTGAAAACTTTTCCTCGTATGACACAAACGCTTGCAGCTTCATGTCCCGTCGCTGTGGCTGAACTCCCGTCCATGAAGGATTATTAGCCAAGGAAATGACAAACGTTAACGGTCCAATCAGAGATACTTACGTGAAGAGCTTCGGTTTTATGAGGGAAATGGGCAGTTGGACTGAACTTCTCAGACTTCAATAGAATCAGATAGAATAGAACCCGATAGAATCAGCCTGTGGGCTGTTTGTTCTATAGAGTTGCTGCACTGAGGTTACACATTGTCCCTTTATAGTTAATATACATTTCAGCCTGCTGTCATGTTAAACGTCGCATTCATTTGACTTTCTAATCTGTTTCCATGCGACCGTTGTAGGAGCATCAAAACAATATTTCACAGAGCAACTTAAACAGCTAAATCAACCTCTCCAAGCAGAGTAACGCAGAACACGACATTTCACGATGGACTCCTCCTCACAGACCAGTCTGTTTGTGTCCCTGTGTGACCCCTGGGGATACATTAACACGCCTGTACATGCTGACATAACTTAGTTTGTGTAACTTAGTTTCTTTGACAATTGCATTTTCACTGCCTTTTAATTCTTAGCAGTTAAATATAATGTGTAATGAGAGTTCCACTCGTTTGCATAGTTTACAAGTTATGAATTGACTTTTGAGGACTGCCTGCACTGATTTATCGGTTGAATTTGTATCATTTTATTGTGGACTGGATTGTTTTACAGGCCAGAGTCCAAGCAAACGTGTTCTTAATGGCCTCTAATATTTTATACTGACAACTCCTGCACAAGTTAGAAAGTTGAAGCTTCCATCTGTGAAGAATCATCTTTAGTTTCAAACTTTTGTTTGTCGTTGTTTACACAGCTTGCTTTATCAGGCCGGAGTGTGAGGCTGCAGCTTTGAGGACAGACATAATCTCCCTCATCTTTTTCACTTTTCTACTCCTTTCTCCCTCTCAGGGCCCTGTGCTCTTTACTCCTCCCTCCTTTATCCCTGCACAGGCTTTGTCCTCGCAGCAGAGAGCCTCTCTAAATAGAGGCCTTTAGATAGTCCAGGAACAGGAGGGGGAGGGAGCAGTGGCTGCTGTTGTTTCATTTACTTCTCCCTATGGCAACCAGCAGCAGTCGGCCAGGAATGTCCCCTCTCTGGACAAAGTCCTGGTCCCTGAAGCTGACACCCGAGGACGACAGCTGGGGCGGGATGGAAACCTGACTGAGTCTGGACTTAAACCTGCCTCATCACCTCTGGCTTCACTTTGCTGGATCACGAGCTGCTTTTCTCCCAAAAACCGTCAACTATACCATCAAATGATTTCACTTTTACTGACGCCCCAGGGAGCAGCTCAGTGCTGCTGCATCCTAATTTAAAAGACCTGTGTTTGTTAAAGGAGGATTTCTGGGGGGAAAAAAAAAACGCCTCACATTTGTTGAATAGAAAACAAACGCCGGGTCACTGAAGGTGCGTGAGGAACTTTGCAGCCTGGTTGGACACACAAGTTGATGAGATGAAATGTGTGGGCTGCTGGAAGGTTCCACGTTCAGACACAAAATACTTCACCGAGAAACCGATTGAGAAACTTTATAAACAGCCATTAATGCTTTGGAAAAACACAATTCATTTAATGAAACTAAGGGCTTTAGAAGAGGAACTTGAAAGATTGTCAGTTAGACAAGTAAAAATCTCCCATATGTTCTGACAGATTAGAAATTAATCAAAAATGTAAAAAAAAGCAGTTATCAAATAAAATGAATTCAACTGATTGATTGTTTTCCTTCACTGGACGTTTGCATTTATAAAACAGACCATTGATTTACAAACTGATGTGTCACTGTGTCCAGAAAAAAAAAAATCTATTCCTTAATCAGCCGGTTATTTTTACCGTTAAATCAGTTTCATGCTAATTCCAGGACGTGAACGTAGAACTACCCTGATCAGTAGATGATGTGACAGACATTATCATTAATACAAATACAATTATACAAATATTAACGCGCACGAACAATGCATCGTGTTCCTTTCAAACAGTAATATGCATCCATGTACAATTCAATCTAAACCTCCTATTTGTTGCACTCAAACATCACATTGTCTAAATAAATTAGGATGCTGCACAAATGTTTCCATGACAGCATTTAATATTGAATAACGTCGATGTGATCAGACAAAATCAGACAAATAGAAACAAGTGTCAGGAGCGGTCCTACCTAACCTCTGGTGTTATCAAAGTAAATCACCTGTATCTTACAGTTGCACTGCTTGTCCCCGGTGCTCCGTCTGCCCATGCTGGACTCCGACTCTCGCTTCCACAGGAGCCTCAACAAAGAGACAAGTGTTTGCGGAGACTTTCCCGCAGCCAATCACCGCGCCGTTGCCCCTGGTAACCACGTCCATCACCCTCGTCCGGCCCAATGAGCGGCGGAGGCGGGGCCGAGCCCAGGTGCGCCTCGGAGTCCACTTGGCAGTGCGCCGGGGAGCCGCCTGTGGGCAGGAGAGGATCTGTCAAATGCGAGGTTCCTTCAATAACAGCGACCAGTCCGGCTCCGGGAGTCATGGCGACCGCAGCGTCTAACCACTACAGCATCCTCACCTCCAGCGCCTCCATCGTCCACTCGGAGCCCGGCAGCATGCAGCAAGCCACGGCGTACCGGGACGCGCAGAGCCTGTTGCAGAGCGACTACCCGCTGCAGAGCAACAGCCACACGCTCAGCCACGCGCACCAGTGGATCACGGCGCTGTCCCACGGAGAGGGAGCTCCGTGGTCCTCCAGCCCGCTCGGCGCGGAGCAGGACATCAAACCCGCGGTGCAGGGCGCTCGGGACGAGATGCACAACTCCAGCAGCAACCTGCAGCAGCACCAGTCCCGGCCGCCGCACCTGGTGCACCAGACGCACGGGAACCACCACGACGGCCGGGCGTGGAGGAGCACCACGGCGGCGCACATACCGAGCATGGCGACGAGCAACGGCCAAAGCCTTATTTACTCCCAGCCGGGCTTCAGCGTCAACGGGCTGATCCCGGGGAGCGCGCAGGGGATGCACCACCACAACCTAAGAGACAGTCACGAGGACCACCACAGTCCGCATCTCAGCGAGCACAGCCACCCCCCGTCCCAGCATCAGCACCAGCACCGGCCGCAGAGCCACCACGACCACTCGGACGAGGACACGCCGACGTCGGACGACCTGGAGCAGTTCGCCAAGCAGTTCAAGCAGCGGAGGATCAAGCTGGGCTTCACGCAGGCGGACGTGGGACTCGCCCTGGGGACCTTGTACGGAAATGTGTTTTCCCAGACCACCATATGCAGGTTTGAGGCCCTGCAGCTCAGCTTCAAAAACATGTGCAAGCTGAAGCCTCTGTTGAACAAGTGGCTGGAGGAGGCGGACTCCACCTCGGGCAGCCCGACCAGCCTGGACAAAATCGCCGCACAGGGACGGAAACGGAAAAAACGGACTTCGATCGAGGTAAGCGTCAAGGGGGCTCTGGAGAGCCATTTTTTGAAGTGTCCTAAACCGGCAGCGTCGGAAATAATCAGCCTGGCGGACAGTCTGCACCTCGAGAAAGAAGTGGTGAGGGTTTGGTTTTGTAACAGGAGACAGAAGGAGAAACGCATGACGCCTCCCGGAGGAGCTCTGCCGGGGAGCGAGGATGTGTACGGGGACACGCCGCCGCACCACGGGGTCCAAACCCCGGTCCAATGAGCTCAGCCGGACCGCTCCGTCAGGACACTGGACCCCCCCCCCCCCCCCCCCCCACCACCCAACACACACACACACACACACACACACACCCCGCGCAGGAGCACGAGCTCTCCGAGGATACAAGCCCAGCACTGTGACTCCAGTCGACGCAGTTTCAAGGTGTAGCCCCTATTGTGTATTGAAATGATACTTGGCGGCAGGAGAGATGGAGGATGGACGGGTGGTGGTGGTGGTGGTGATGGGTGGGTGGGGGCGGGGGTGGGGTT
>CAAKHB010003398.1:11308-28323 GCA_901007665.1 Aeoliscus strigatus
ACGGGTGTAACCGGGGAGGAGACGGCTCCATCCTCCAAACGACTGCTAACGGCGCTATGATGCTTCATCCCACCACGCCGTCGTGTCACAACGATTCACGATTGTGTGTGTGTGTGTGTGTGTGTGTGTATGCACAGTTCACGGCACCGACGACACCTGGCAAACGGCGCTCAATCCCTGCATCATTTCCACCTGCAGTTCTGCAGCATTTGATGAACTCTGGCATCAGTTTTAGAACAGTGTTGAGCACTGCAGGGAGGCTGCAGCTCATAGATGGTTCATGCAGTAACAAGACAGGTTTACTTTCTAAAGCTGCCGCTGAACCAAGTGAACCAAGAAAAACAGTGGCGCGATTGGACACCGAGCATCACTGGCACACAGACTCAGAAACATAAACACTCCTGGCTTTGAACCAGACAGGTTCAGTAGGTTCTGCAGGATGAACGCAGCACCGCAACACTGCTGTTGTGAGACATGGGGGGGTGATGACGCCTCAGTCCACAATGTATACGGATTTGCCGTCCAGACACAAAACAGAGGTACGGTATTCAAACAGTATTCAAAGTCCATCACCCTGAGACCCGCTTTCAAAAGAGCATGTTTTCAGGTGATGTCACACCAGAGCGCCTCCATGCGGATGAGCCCTCCAACTACCGCCACAGCAAACACGGGCTTTTTAAGAGTTTTCGTCAACAGCCCCCAGAAGTTGGTGCCCCAATGGGAGGGGCCGACACTAGATGTTCTATTCTCATCATTCAACAATGGAAATAACGTGTGAAAACTATCGAGTCCATTTGCACAGATGATTCACAATGAACCTGATCTGGATCTTAAAACTGAAATGTGACAGACACATGATGAGATGAAATATATATATATATATTTATAAAATAAATAAATACATAGATAATACGTGTTTCAAAGGCATCTATCTGTGTATTGTGTACATAGAGTACAACATGAATTCAAATTGTAATTTCCAGTGGTGATCAGCATTGTTTATATGCATTCTTAAATGTACTTGAGTAAATTTAGCGTTAGGGAAGATTGGAGCTACTGAAATACTGATGAACGCGGACATGCGCGGACATTTCCGTCTACTGGCAGTTCACGCACTAATTCGTTCTGCTCATGTTTCATGAATGCAAACATGTGTTGGTCCATTACTGCCCTTCTCACCTCTGAGCGTCTTCATGTGCTGGACAGCCATGCGTAGGACTGTCAGTTTGTCCAGCTTGCGGGACATAGCGTTACATGTGGGCACCAGTGACGCAAGCTCATCGATGAAGCTGTTCATCTTGTCTCGTCGACGCTTCTCGATCTGGCTGTGAGCCTCTCTGTGGAGGTACAGGGGAGTCACTGACTGTTAGCGCACACACACACACATACCTGACATGAGTTATTATCAATATTATTGTCCATTTACACACGTTCTTTCCTCATAAGAGGGTTTTGCCATTTTGGGAGTGCTATATTTTCAACATTTGTATGTGTCTCAAAGTCAGAGATGGATGTTGTCAGCCGTTCGGTACAGTATGTTCTTAAACTCCCTCAGAACGGGCAGAGTACATCACTTATAGACAGACTGTGTAGAAGTGATAACATCTATGTGGCCACACACAAAGTCCTCCGACTCCTGTCACACAATTGATCCTGTCTGGATCAGAGAAGGAGCGCTCTCGTACCTGGCATTCTTTATCCGGCCCTGTTGGTCACTGAAAGGACAAATGAAGACATATTAGACGGGGACACTGGGTCTCATCACTAAACACATACACCCTCCTTCTCTGTCATATAAGGATCCACCACATGTGTACACCTCACGTCCAGACGCATGTTTGTGAATGAGAATTATTCTAAACTGACAGGCTAGCGTCTGCTGGCGGCACTCATCATAGTGCCACACCACTTTTTCCTCAACTTTTATAAACACACCTGGTGTATTCTTAGTACCATCAGTGTATTTATTCCCCATCACACAGACAGCAACTTCAAACATCCCGGAGACGAGAGTTTAACGGGGTCTTACCCTCCCATTTTGTCTTTGTCTGGGTCCATATCACTGAGGAGGAAATGGGGCACTCATTAGTCCAGGACGATAAAGCCAACTTGTACAACTTGTACTTGTACTTTGAAGCAAGCAGAACTTACTCAAATGAGAAGCCATCGATTCTGTAAAGAAACATATAAGATAATGTTAATAATCCACATTAATACTGAATTCACTGGGACTGCATGTCGTTAGGGTGAGGATGATGCTAAGAAGCTATTTCCAGTCTCCTTCCTTCTCTCATGTTTCCACCTTCAAACCGACGCGGATCACGCGCCACCGTGAGCATTTACTTCGAGCAACGGCGACTGACAGCGAGCGGATCAGATATTCTGATCACGACGCCGACCCCGCAATCAATTTGAGGCAGAAGCATAAATCAGGCATTAGTCCCGTCCCCTGTCCTGCCTCCTTACTGGTAGTCGGTCGTGCTACCCTTCCTCTTGCGGGTGTAGTCCATGCCAGGCGTGCTGATGGAGCTAGAAATGAGGTCTGTGGAGCCGGGGGACATGAAGTCAGTCATAGTAGACGAGATGTCCATCCTTTGGTCTGCCATTAGGTCATCTGCAGAGCAAACACATCGGTCAGTCTAATCGCTGACGACTGTCAGGAGAGAACACGGCTGTGGAGGAACAGATCGGACATAAATATTAAAAAAAAAAAACTCACCACAGATGTTCATCACAGCTTCTGTGTTAAAATCATCTCCTTCCATCCACTCTTGAGCCCTCAACTGCAAACACACAAAACACATCTAGTCCAGTACCTGTCAGGAACCTGTCGACATTGACATAAAAACTAAATAGTTGTCGGGATTAATTGAAGGAATTCTACAAACCACGTTATTCTGTGACTCACTTGATTCAGAAGTTTGTGGTATGGTTTCAGTTTAAAAAAAACCAAAGACCAGCTTGTTGACACAGACAACAACAACAACAGAGACCTGATCTGCTGCAGGAACGTTTCTGCTAATGTCAACCACATACGTGTAAATGTAAAAAATCGGCCATTTTCTCTCAGATAGATTGTGCTGATGTTATTTTTCCTCCCCCAGCATGAAACCTTGACATCATTTCCAAGATCAAAAGAATGTTTAATGTGAAAATTTAAATGAATAATAACACATAACTAAATAAATGATTTAATAGTCTTTCTAATCCCTATTATTGCCTTATTTCATTACAGTTAATCATAACCCCAAACTAGTCTGGACACACACAGCAAACATTGCGCCATCTGGGTCAAACACAGGAAACAGGAAGTGATTATTGTCTAAACATTGTTTGCTTACACAGAAACAGAAGTTGTCACAAACAGGTCAAACGCCGTCGGTTACATGAACCACCATGGCAGTTTACCACCAGAGGAGCCTTCTCCCACTGTGGAACATCTCAGTCAGTGGTGGACACATGGATTCAGGAGCCTTCATTATCACATAAGTCTGTTCTGTAGCCTAATGGGATCGGATAAATACTGAAAATACCAACAAGGACATTCACAGTAGAGCTGGTCGGTTTGAAGATCAAATCTTATTTATTTTCTCCCCAGTCCAACTAGGCTTCGATACGTACTGTGTAATGGATTCAAGATATAAAACAGGTCAGGGAGCATTGCTCTACATTGTCATATAGCCCTGGGTCTCCTCTGCTCGGTTAGTATGAGTGCAATGGGGCGCACATCACGCTCGTGATTGTGAGTCTGTCACACGAGGATGACGACAGAAGGATTTGTGAGGTGCTACGGTTCCATATGCAGTTTAATTGCCTACCTGTTCATATGAGATATCCATTCCTAATTCAGAGACTAATCAAGGGCTCGGCAGTAAATCAATAGGTTTTTTTAAAGGAAATATGGAATTGTCTATATCACATATCGACATTCAAATTTGAAGCTGTGATCTGCTCCAGTCAGCTGCTGAGTCGGAGCTCTCTGTTCCCCCCCTCCTCCTCTTTCTTGATCAGAGGAAACAGTCCTGATGACGTTTTTACTGCGACGCAAACACACAAACAACATAGAACATGGAGGAGATGGTGAAGTCAGAGAAAGAGTGAAGGCAGACAGACGGAGGACACGATCGCCAACACGGAACTCGCTCCGGTTCTGATAATAAACGTTCTAACTGACCAAAGATCACAGACCTTCATTAACAGACACAGAGTGTTTAACACTCCCAAATACTGGGTACCAGGTACCAGGTTCTATCCCCAGTGGAAACACAAAACAGATGAAAAGATGTTGATGTTGTACTTTTCTCATGTGAGTATATTTATTTCAGAAATAGATTGGCCTGTTTTATTTTAAAGGCTATTTTTATTGAAAACATTTCAATGTCCACCTCACAGAGCTTTGATTTCAAAGGAGGGTACTCCAGGACTCCAGGATTACAGTACTGATGTTTACATTCTATGACCATTTAAACCTGTTTATTATCTATCAGACTGGGTCTGTTACACATTTGATTTTCAGCTGTTCAATAAAAGTACTTGTGACGTGTCACATTTGGCTTTGACGTCGACTGAACGTTTGCTCTCACTTTGCGGAAAAAATATCCAGATATATATCATATTCAGCCCTAAATATATCGAGACATGACTTTTGGCCCTAGACTAATCTAAGCAGTAGCAGTAGATTATTACTCTCATTCATTTATGGTGCAGAACAATGGAACTCGTTTTTACTCAGGCGTGTTCAGGTATCATCTACGCCCAGAGATCTCTCGCTGAATTTTCTGCTGCACTGAAAAAAAAGGTTCAATAAATGAATGTATGAATGAGTATTTCTGCTGTAAATATTTTATCAGGACCTCATTTAATTTTCCTTTTCCAGTTTAAAGGCTCTCTGCATTTCCTTTTCTTGTGGGCACAGTGAATGAAATCCAATCTGATCAAACCACCATCACTGCTCACATTAAACCCATTCAGGAGTCTGAACCAGAAAGAACCTGTTGGGTCTGGAACATTCATAATTTTCATCACTACTGTGTCTCTGTGAAGTCAGACCGGTACCAGCCTTCAACAACGTAAAAGGCCCCTCGGTTACCTGGATAGGAAACTGGAACAGGCCTTCTCGAAGGGCCTTGTGTGGGACAGATCAGTCTGTTCTTCTTCGTTCTGATCTGGTCTGGTCTGGTCTGTGTGGTTCAGCCTGGCCTGGTTTCATCCAGCCTGATGTGGAAATCTGCCCCGATCTGATCAGATCCTCAGGAAACGTGTGCAACCTCTGTAGTACTGGAGTGAGAAAGACAGGAAGACAGACAGAAACGGGGGATTTGGCAATAGATCTGAACATACAGCTCGTTCACATGCCAGTTTATTAGGGACATCTAGGAAAGGAAACAGCAAGGGTATGTGAGGGCATTTTGGTTAACTTTACAATTAACGTACCAAACTATCTCTGTAGACACAGAAACATTCAACTTCTATCCAATAATACTGGTGCTGAAGTCATGACGTGTGTGTGTGTGTGTGTTATTACATCATATTACAATTAAGCAAAACTTTATCAACAAAGATGAGAGTCACTAAGCAAATCCTGAAATCATGTGACTCAAGCAAAGATTGTTAGAAGATTCACTGGATTACTACGTAACTATGGAAAAGCACCATGAGCTGAATCTTATGACGTCAATGTGTCATAGTTTAAACGTTTTTCATTCTATAACCACTCTACATTTCTCCATTCATGACTGCGTTTTCCAATCCTGAACGCGGTCAAACGAACCTCGAAGAAAATGATTAACAAGCAGCACATTTGTTTTAGGTCAGAAGCTCATTCAGAAAGTTCTGCAGGATGGTTTGCGCTTTCAGATATTTTGAGCAGGGATCACGTTGAAGTGAATTTTGTGCGTGCCAGGACAACAATGGTAGAGCATAGCCGAAGAAGAGCTGTGAAGCAGCAGGCTGCAGAGTAGGTCACAAGAGGCTCGCTGAGCCTTTTACTGGGACAAAGCTCTGGGCAAGAAGGGGAAACACTATGTCATGACTGAACACAAAAAAGACCTGATGCTGCAGTCGAAACTGGGTCAGCCAGGCTCTTTGGTTTCAAATCAGCCAGCCTGAATTTCCATCCACCACCCACTACTTTGAAATCAGTGAGTCAGCACGCCATTCACTTTTATTTCCCTGTTGTGACTCTCTCCACCCACTCGGGCAGCAACAGAAACATCCAGACAGCTGCACGGCCAGCCGCATTACAAACTCTTCTGAGGGATGGAAACTATTCTTATGACAACAATGCTGTGACGCACAAGGTGAGATAGTGAAATAAAATGGTCGGTAATAGAAGTGGCTCTGGCAGAAATGTTACGTATGTTTAATCCCATTAAGTCTAGAACTGTTACGTCTGCACTTACAAAACCTAGGACTTAGTGACCACTCAAAGCCTTCAAACTGTTGTACAAAGGGATCCGAAACAGTTAGACATTGCTTCAGGATGTTCCCGGAGGATTTGGGGACTGATCATCATGTCCAGGATTGGTGACTGGATCTCTGTAAATCAGCTCGTAGACCCGTCCAACTGACTCCGTTTAGTTCACATTCATCTGGAGAAGATGACACAAACCACCACTTCCTGTATTTCTATTCTGGGCGGGTCCTTCCCTGACGGGTACAGTCCCTTCCATAGAACTCATAACATTCACAAACATACTTTATCAGACAATTTATAAGCAGTTGGACAGACATTGGCTGGATATAAATTTAGGACGTGAACTGAGTCTTATTAAGCAGGTCCTTTCACAAAATGGAACATTGACCAAACAACAGTGTGTCTGCGTTGTGATCTACTGATGATGGTTTAAAACAAACATAAAAAAAAGAGTATCAATGAAATTTTGACAGCTAGGCAGAAATTGTGTCTGGAGTTTGGATTTCTTGACAGTCACATGACCGGTAGCTAAGAATAATCTCAAATAGGTGATCATGGGTTTTCCCCATTAGCTGGGCTATTTATACTACCACAGCACAGATGTTACTCCTGTTCAAAGGGGACAGTGACATTTCTTTGAGCACAGAGAACATCAGCTCTCCTTCATCCTAACCCTCGCGGGAGGAAACCCATCGTCAACAGTTCATCTGTCCGAGTGTAGAGCGTCACATTAAAAACATGCCCACAGAAACAGCAGGTGAATGCACCAGGTACGAGCACACAGGAGAGTATCTGAAAGAAAACCGTCCTGAATTGTTACTCACTCGAGCGCTGCTGAGAGTGTTACACAAGAAGAGAACAACAAGAAGATTCATGTCAGATGCATGGAACAAGGTGAGCTCCAGGTGATCAGGTGTTCAAACATTCCCCTGTCTTAACAAAGTAACTTTCTGGCTAATTATATAGATATCCCCTCCTTGAACCGCCACCATATTGTGGTGGAGGGGTTTGAGTACCCGAATGATCCTAGGGGCTATGTTGTCGGGGGGTTTTATGCCCCTGGTACGGTCTCCCAAGGCAAACAGGTCCTAGGAGACGGGTCAGACTAAAAGCAGTTCAAAATACCCCAATGAGAGATTTTAAAACGAGGACGCGCACGTCGCCCGGATTGGCGTCACTGGGGCCCCACCCTGGAGCCACGCCTGGGGTTGGGTCTCTGCCTACAGGACCCGGCCGGATACAGCCCAAAGAAGCGACGTGGACCCGCCTTCCTGTAGGCCCACCACCCGCAGGAAAGCTCAGAAGGGACCGGTGCAATGTGGTTTGGGTGGCGGCCGCGGACGGGGGCCCCGGCGACCCAAACCCCAGACAACGACTCTGGCTATGGGGACATGGAATGTCACCTCGCTGGGGGGGAAAGAGCCCGAACTTGTGCGGGAGGTTGAGCGGTACCGGCTCGAGATAGTCTGACTCACCTCCACGCACAGCTTGGGCTCTGGAACCCATCTCCTTGAGAGAGGTTGGACTCTCTACTATTCTGGACTTGCCCATGGTGAGAGGCGACGGGCCGCCAACACTTGGCTCCCCAGCTTAGTCGCCAAGTGTTGGCGTTTTCCCCATTGAACGAGAGGGTCGCTTCCCTTCCCCTTCGGGTGGGGGATAGGTCTCTCACTGTCGTGTCGGCCTATAGGTCAAACGGCAGTTCAGAGTACCCGGCCTTCTTGGAGACCCTGGGGGGGGTACTGGAAGAAGCTCCAACTGGGGACTCCATCGTTCTTCTGGGGGACTTCAACGCCCACGTGGGCAGTGACAGTACTACCTGGGAGGAACGGCCTCCCTGATCTGAACCCGAGCGGTGTTCTGTTGCTGGACTTCTGTGCTTGTCACAGTTTGTCCAGAACACCATCCCTAGGCCGGATGTCAATGATCAACTTTGTAGTCCTGTCATCTGGCCTCTGGCCGTATGTCTTGGACACTTGGGTGAGGAGAGGGGCTGGTGGTAAGTTGAATCCGCTGGCCACGGGGGAAACCGGACAGACTTGGCAGGCCCAAATGAGCAGTGCGGGTCTGCTGGGAACGTCTGGCGGAACCCATTGTCAGAGGGGAGCTGCTGACCGCAACTGGGGATATTGTTGGGCGGTGGAAGGAGTACTTCGAGGATCTCCTCAATCCCACTGTCATGCCTTTCGTAGAGGAAGCAGAGACGGAGGACTCGGAGGCTGGTACATCCATCACCCAGGCTGAGGTCACCGAGGCAGTTCGGAAGCTCCTCTGTGGGAAAGCACCTGGGGTGGATGAGAGACGCCCTGAGTATCTTAAGTCCCTGGATGTTGTAGGGTTGTCGTGGCTGACACGTCTCTGCAGCATCGCATCGCAGACGGGAACAGTGCCTCTGGATTGGTAGACTGGGGTGGAGGTCCCTCTTATCAAAAAAGGGGGACAGGAGGATGTGTTCCAACTATCGTGGGATCACACTCCTCAGCCTCCCTGGGAAAGTCTATTCGAGGATACTGGAGAGGAGAATTCGATAGTCGAACCTCGGATTCAGGAGGAGCAATGCGGTTTTCGTCCTGGCCGTGGAACAACGGACCACCTCTATACCCTCACCAGGGTGCTCGAGGGGTCATGGGAGTTTGCCCAACCAGTCCACATGTTTTTTGCAGACTTGGAGAAGGCGTTCGGACAGAATTTCTAGGCGCAGCCAGGGACCAGAGGGAGTCCTGTTCGGGAACCACCGGATTTCATCTCTGCTTTTTGCGGATGATGTTGTCCAGTTGGCTCCTTTGAGTCAGGACCTCCAGCATGCACTGGGGCGGTTCGCAGCCGAGTGTGAAGCGGCTGGGATGAGAATCAGCACCTCCAAGTCTGAGGCCATGGTTCTCGACCGGAAAAACGTGGCCTGCCCCCTCCGGGTTGGAGGAGAGTCCTTGCCTCAAGTGGAGGAGTTTAAGTATCTTGGGGTTTTGTTCACGAGTGAGGGAAGAAGGGAGCGTGAGATAGACAGGCGGATTCGTGCAGCGGCTGCAGTAACGCAGTCTCTGTACCGGTCCGTCGTGGTGAAGAAGGAGCTGAGCCGAAAGGCGAAGCTCTCTATCTACCGGTCAATCTACGTTCCTACCCTCACCTATGGTCATGAGCTCTGGATCATGACCGAAAGAATAAGAACTCGGTTACAAGCGGCTGAAATGAGTTTCCTCCGCAGGGTGGCGGGGCGCTCCCTTAGAGATAGGGTGAGGAGCTCTGTCACCCGGGAGGAGCTCAGAGTAGAGCTGCTGCTCCTCCACATCAAGAGGAGCCAGCTGAGGTGGCTCGGGCATCTGTATCAGATGCCCCCTGGACGCCTTCCGAAGGAGGTGTTCCAGGCATGCACCACCGGGAGGAGACCCCGGGGAAGACCCAGGACACGCTGGATCCCGGAAGAGATGGACGAGGTGGCCGCTACTGCCCCCGCGACCTGGCTCCGGATGAAGCGGAAGACAATGGATGGATATATAGATATCGGTTTCCAATACTGACCTAATGCGACTGAAAGAAATGAAAACATTGACAAAAGTAACGGGAGAACAGATTAACAAGCAAACAAAACAAGCCGAGGAGGTAAAAATGGGTAAATCGTTCAGCTTTAACGGTGATCACAGCACACGTTCCTACACTGATGACACAGCATCAGGAGCACTGATGGGGTTGGGGTCTTTCTCACAGACGCTCCCACGGGCTTTGAACATTTCCGGGGATCAGACCGGTGACATTCCACTTTCCAACCACTCCACTTTCCAACAACAACCACTCCTCCACCTCCAGAGCCATGCTGTAATGAGTCATTTGTGTCCAGACAAATAATCCTGGTTTCAACTTTCAGGCCTCACCCTATTTCTTCTCTTTTTTTTTCTTTTTGTACAGCCCAACAACACAAATTATAATAATTGTCTGGATGGACTTAACAGTCTGCAAAATTTTAGGAAGGGTTGTGGCCACGTTACTCATGCACAGGGCACAAAATCACTGTCACCAATGGCAACATACATCCGATGAAAAATGAAAGCTTATTTTGTATTTTGGCTGGCTGAGATGAGTGAGCCTTAAGGTAAAAAGAAAAAAAACAAACATATCGTGTAAAAAGAAAAAAAACAAACATATCGTGTAATTAATACAAGTTTGTATCTTCTCGCTGGAATGCACCCTGTGTAGGAATGTAGGCAGCAACACGTTGAACGAGTTTAATCACAACAAGAATCAAATCACCAAGTGCAGTAGGCACCACACTGACACGACTGTCTGGGCACTTTACAGCTGTCAGATAAACATACCTGATTGGTGGTTTGGTACAGGGACCGCGGAATTTTGACATGTGCATTTCAGGCTGTGGGAGGTGCTATTTCCCCCATAATGGTCTATTCCATCTACTACTCTCAGAATTGTGTTCTACTGCCAAGTATGATTGTACACAACGAAAATGTGTCTTGTAAAGTAGCATACATTTAACATTGAATAAAAAAAATAAAATATTAAGGATAAAAAAAGCATGATAATGGTAATCTATTTAGTCATAAACTTGCAGCTACATTGATAAATGTATAGATTTACAGATAGATATTAAACAGAAGATCCTCACCCTATGAGGGTTAAGGAGCAATTGTTACTGATAGAACATGCATGTCTGGAACAAACGCTGTTGCCGTGAACAATAAATAGTGCTCAGTGTGGTTTACTATCTTATCCAGCTCATCAACTATCCTATATCCTAGATCCTAAATAATGACCATCGCCATTCTCAATCTTCGCTGTTATCAAAATGCTTTTGTGGCCAAGTTTGCCCAAGTCTGAAGTTCACAGCTGATTACCTGTTGTCAGAGGGTTCACACAGAAACAACCGATCGCTGCTGCCCACAGACGTGACATGTCTGCTGCTATGAAACGAATTCAGAACTGAGATAAATGGTCAACAAAAATCGTAGAGTGCATTTATGCTGGTGAGAAGAAGAACCCTGCTTCCTGACAAACGGCTCTCTGCTCCGCAGCTCGGTGACCGTAAAGAAACAACAGAAACACCTGTGAGTGGTGACCGGCCATCACTTACTGGAGCGGAGTCCCAGCCGGCGCTGTGTCACGACATTTCACAATATATTTCATAATGCCACACTGCTGTGGAGCTCTCCCGTGGACTGCACCCACATAAACCCACAACGGGGTTGAGATGATCGGGTGCTGTCGAAGAAAACGTGCGCCAGCTGCCCACCAGGGCCTGTTTACATAGCTAGCATGTTAGCATTGGACCGCGCTATTAACTCGCACTTAGGTCACGTTTGGTTCTCGTTCCATACACATGCGAAACGACACTTACCGGTACCAACGCTCCGTCTGAATCCTGACCATCAACAGCAGTTGTGGTCACACGGGCTTCACCTACCTCTACCCTCAACACCACCCCCTTTACGAATATTAGCACAGAGCTGCTAGATGCTAATTGTCAAGAACTGGCCAGCGAGCTAATGTCCCTCCTTCATAGCGCTGGCAAAACATCAACGGTATCCATCGTGGATTTAAACCCCAGCATAGCAAAGTCGCCGATGTTTCACATCGACAGTGCGCAGGTGGCTTCCATCTGTGTACTTACATTTGGTCCCGTAGGATTAGTCTGTCCATTGAAGGCCGCTTGGTAATATGTAATAGCAAGCAAAAGAACTGTGACATAAACGCTTTTCAGTCGGTGACCCAGTTTCTCCTCACCGTCATGCCTGTCGGACCACTAACCTAGTTTCCCAACCAATGGCGTGTGCTCTGACGCCGTAGGTGCTCCCTGAACCAATCAGAAGGGCGTTTGGGCAGGGAAAATATGATGGACGTGGCGGTAAGCCAATGGCAGCGTGAGTCGGCCGGACCGCTCAACCTACTAGTGTGTGAGAGGGAGTGGAGCGAATGCAGCGTAACAAGTATTATATCAGTTCAGCCTATGACACAAGTTGTTGCTGTGCCCAATTACCTCAGTCTGAATTTGGCATTTTAAATGTATCTGTGGTGACTCGTGGGTTTCACCAACAATTACTTGAACTGGATATATAAGAAAGATATATGTATATATTACTCTTTTATATTTTATGTACATATACACACATATATATACAAATGAAAGATGTATTAGTTTCTCCTCTAAAAGACGAGAAAAGTCTCTGTGCTCGTTTTATATTGATCTTTGTGTAATTTTTTATCTCTCTGAGAACATAAACGTGCGTAGGTGATTTACGATAGTGCTGTTTAATTTGAGCTTTACAACCTTTAGAACTGGAGGCGTAAGCGCTGTAAAATGCCTTTGTGGACTTTGACGACCTCTGCTGGTCAATATTAGAATGTCCAGACAAAATAACACCTTCATTCATTCATTCATTCATTCATTCATTCATTGTGACGTGCATATGTGTGACAGGTATTTTTTATGTAAATGCAAAACAAGAATGAAGAACAATAGTGACCAATGACACCTCACAGACGGTCATGCACTTCACATTGACTGCAGGCAGGTTCAGACAGTTTTCCAGATCTACTAAAGTTCTCTTGAGTATCTATCTCCACTCTGATGATACAACTAATACCGAAGAAACCATGATGGGCTCTATATATTTATCTGCTTCCTGGTCCAATCAGACACTCAAACAGTATCTGACGAAGTTTCTTGTCATTCCACGATTGTAAATCATCGATAATAGAATGCGGCTGTGATTAATTATATTCCATTCAGGGTGTGTGCAGAGACGTTTGGAGCATTCACCAGGATAAACCAGCTCATCGAGAAGTGATTCCTGTGTGACAGTTCACACATTTACAGTCTCTCTGAAACATTCTCTGTTCCCGCCAACACACCTCAGTGTCACCTCTGACATCACTGATGACTCTCGTGTTGTCTGTGTTAATTCATTTTGAATAACTTTTAGTCGTCCTCTTCTATCTGCTCCTCAGCACAGAACCTCCTGATCAAGATGGCGCCAAGAGCCATCTATGAATGGTCATCCTTCCTCTGAATTCACTCTCTGGGCATCAAACCATAAAGATGTCACTGCTGACATAAGACATACACCTTGCAGGGAGAAGAATCTTCCTCCCATCCACACTTTATGACTCCAAAGACCCAAATCTCCCCCAAAACTCCCCCACTCTCGTCTTTGGCGGGCAAACTGAACTCCAGACCTTTTCATACATTCCTGAGCAGGACTGAGACTCTGAGATTTCTTCCTGACTGAGGATGAGGCTATAAAGCTCAGTCTGCTCACTCTCTTCCCTGGGCTGCAGACTGCTACAGCGTTTGTTTGTGTATTACCTTACTGACTCATTCTCCTCAGTGTTGCCAGTATCAACCGTTTTTACTGTTTTTGTATCACTTAGGTCTTTGAAGTCTATTGCAACGACTCTTTCACACACAACACATGTTTTGTTACCAAGGGATGGAATGGACGTCCTCATGGGTTATATTTCTGTCCACTGTGTGCTCTGTGAATGTTTGACTTGTCAAAAATAAAACGTACATTCCAAAGATGCTTTATTAACAACCTTGAATAACCAAAACAACATCAACAACCATATCCAAGAGACTGGGTATAAGCAAATTAACAGTAATAGATGATAATAAAAAGTCATGGAACATGTGATCAACGTGATCACAGCACATAACTAAGCTAATCAGAGGAGCCTCCATCTTTCCATTACCGAAGACATGACAGTGCAGGCCGGCTAAACTCTGGTCAACGTCTTCTTCTGGCGGAGAGGGGACTCCACGTTCCAGGGTCTGAGTCTGGGAGGCCTTTACGACACAAGACAGTTTCATGAAACACTGAACAAGTTCCAGAATTTAAAGATTGCTTTTTAAGATGTTTTTTTTGGCAAATACAACAATCTCAATTAGTGATGATTCTTCTCCATTAAAACACTTACTGCTGCACGTTTGATTGCAGATGAAGACAACTGTCATCGCTGAGACCTGTCAAAAGAAACAACACCACAATTCATTCATTCCTTCAGTTCAGCAGCCGCCTGATAAATAGATCTTTGGTACGTTTACACACCTTGGCCACTGGACACGGCGATGGCACTCTCATCGAAAGTTAGATTGAGGGGGACACCTGAACAAGTGAGAGACAGTTGGAGAAGAGGGTGGAGAGGGAAACACACACCAACAGAACAAAAGCTTCAGCTGGCTGCAAGTTACAACAGACCTTTACCTCTCCACTCAGGTGACCTGGATTTACCTGGGTGGACAACATTTCCTCAAATTAAATCAGTCAAATCATTTGTGGATGGATGATGTGCTGACCAGAGTGCAGATTCCAGTGAATCCTGAGCCGAGTGTGTGAAAGTGTTTGTAGCTGGACAGAGCAAAGCAGCTTCTGGCAGCATTTGTGACGGAGTGTGTTTGAACGTGGAAACCAGGAGGTGAGATGTGTGCCTAGAGCTCAAACCTTTTGGTGTGCTGATGGATCTGAAGGTCGCTCCTTTAGAAATCACTGCAAAAGAACAGACAACAACAACGTCACATGAACAGTAAACCAGAGCATATACTGTACTACTAAAACTAAAAAGTATTGAAAAAAACAAGTCAAAAAATACACATGTACAGTGACATGTTGATTGGAAGGAAGATCTAAATCTAAAAACAAACAAACAAACAAACAAACAAAACACAGGAAACACAGGAAATGAAGAAGAAAATAATTGTAATTGGACTGTAAATTTAAATAAAGCTGAAATCTCCAAAGCCTCATACCTGTTGTTTCCAAAATGATGGACTGAGGCTGGACTTGTTTTTCCATCCTGGATCTGATGTACACAAACATACACACGTATTAAAGTATTAAATGATATAAAATTGTAGAATAGTGTGGACAAAGTAAGATGTCATTTCTTACCCCTCATGGTATAAAACTGTTTTACTTGCCCACATACGACTGAAAAATGTTTGTGTCAGACAGATGAGTACGTGTGTGATGTCAAACGTACCTGTCACTCAGTGAGCCTCCAGCAGACAGAGGGAGAGGTTGGGGCGGCTGCAGAGCAAAGCAGAGTGAGTGACGGGGCTCAGACTCCACAGACAGGACAGACGTGACCACTGCTCCCACCTGTGCTGGGGGAGTTCTGGGTCCCGCCCTGAGGCTGAAATTCATCATTCGATCCTCCATCTCTTTCTGGGCCACAGCTGTTTTCAGCGCAAACTCCAGCTCGGCTGCCAGCTGCTCATCTCCAGAGAACAAGTCCTTCAACTCGTTGCGGTATGCTTGCATCGTCACCTAGAAGACACGACCCCTCTGTGTCATACGTTGCGTGAACAAAAGAACGTTCCACACTACTGAAGCTCAGCTGAGGACAAACATTGTCCTCTATTCTAACTAGACCAGTTAGAAGAATGTTTGCCATTATTTTTGGCGTTTTATGTTCATGTAGGACCAGACGCAGACAAGCAGGTAGGTAGAACAACCAGCTGACTGATGTTTGACGTGTCGGGTGAGATGACAGCTGGTCTCACCTGCAGGTACCCCATGAGGTCTTTGAGAGCAGGAGAGCGCTTACGCTCCATGAGGTTCTTCAGGCTGATGACGAGTGGAATCGTGTGCTCCACCAGGACCTTCTTATGGACCTGTGGGTCAGAGAAAACACATCAGCTCCAGGTACAAATCAAACCACGACGTCCTCTGAAACACAGCTGACAGCTAGGGGGCGTGGTTATGGTCTGCACACTCACCTGTGACACCACCTTCTGGCGTGCAGCCTGAAGAACCACTTTGGCCATGTTCTCCTCCTCCGGTTCCTCCCCTGCGACAGCTCCAGTTGAAGAAGACGTGCTCTGCAGCTTCATCTCCTTCAGACTCAAGATGCCGAAGGTCTCTGATAAAATCGCTGCACCATCTGCGTCCAGAGGCAGCTCCTCATCTGCAAAGCATGCTAGGAAAGAAAGCACAGGGGGATCAGTGGTCAGTAGAGCAGAATTTGTCACCAGCAGCTTAAATTTAATGTGAAAACACGGGAATCAGCCGTGCTCACCCAAGACCTTTTGGTTGATCTTGTTGGTGAGATTGAAGCGCTGGGAGTCTGTGAAGTGCTCCAACAAATGGCAATAAATGTGGAAACGCTTGTCACGGTTCTGGGCGCCTTTCAGGGAGAACTGCGCTATTTCTCTGCAGAGACAAACATGACAGCGTTCCAGTCCACAACCTTTCCAGCCGTCCGTCTGAAGAGACTGGTGACTCCTGAAATGTCCTACCTCTCACTTTGAGGGAACCTGTTGTACGACTTGTGTTTTGTATACGCATTAAAGTGGAAGATGCACTCTATGAAATGTTGGCTGAACATTTCTGGGTTCTTCTTCAGCAGCAGGTGGACGAGACAATACCCACACAAACTGGAACAAACAGGACACCAGTGAACACACCCACGTTATGAGTCATAGCTTAGTGTTGAGGAACAAAGATGAACAAGTATGGAATGGGTATCCAGAAGTAATGTGGGAGATGAGAGTCCCCCCCCGCTGCTTGTTTATTCTTACCAAAACAAGTCAGAATCGTCACCAGCTGTTAAATATCTACACACACAATGACGAGCCAGTGGTGGCCCACCACCGCCG
>CAAKHB010003399.1:0-11712 GCA_901007665.1 Aeoliscus strigatus
GGGGACAGGATGATATACAAGAAATATACAATTAGCACAGGACATGTGTTGTGTCCTCAGTATTCCAAGCCAGTAGGTGGCGCTGCTGACAGACTGCTGATCTGATACACTAGAAGGCGTGGGCGTCAGCCAGGATCCCTTTCAATCGTCACATTTTAGACATTTCATCAGTGAATTTGAACTGGATGTTGTAGATATCGGTGACGATCTCTCAGGGCTCATGTTCAGTGTGTAAATCCACAGTGAACCGGTCCATCAGCGATCGGGTCCTGCTCCGTCTCTTTTCTCTCACTTGTCGGTGACAAGAACCTGCTGGAATGTGTCGTAGAAAATCACCATAAATTGTGTTTGGATTGGTTAAATAAAAAAAAAAATAGAAACTAGGAGATGAAAATGAGCAGCTGAATCTCACACGAGTGTTGGTGTCGCTCCCGGAGGAGACCGGTCAAGTTTTTGACCTCACAGCGACAGCGCGTGAACGTTGTAGGACGAAGCTGCAGCGTGAACAAATATAAAAAAGTACTTGTTATGTAACTTCCTCCTGAAGGCCTGAGACGATGATAATAAATGAACAACTCCAGCGCCGTAGTCAGCTGACATTGTTCCACTGGTACCAACCTTGTGCTCATCTCCTCCGTCCTCTGACAGCGAAGCGTGGACGCGCTGAGTGACAGGGTGAGTCCGTGAGTGAACGGCTGCATAATTAAAGCGACAGGAGAATTCGTCAGACGGTCGCTGAGCACTCGCTGTGACAGCAGCTACTCTGGGCAGCGGCGGGGCGTCAGCTCATCATGGAGCGTTTGAAGGACGGGGATCAGCACAGTGTGTGTGTGTGTCTGTCTGTGTGTGTGTGTGTGTGTGTGTGTGGGTGGGTGTGTGTGTGTGGACAGTGTGAGGGTTAAGACTTGGTTGTCGGGTCAGAACTGGGTTCAGGTTCTGCCAGTTCAAGGTTAATGTGAGGGGCTCATGACATTGTGTGTGTGTGTGTGTGTGTGTGTGTGTGCGGGGGGGTCAAAGAGTGTAACATCCTGGATAAGAGCAAAAAATATCATACACAACCTGGGGCCTCAAGAACACACATACACACACATTTTGAACTAAAAGACAAGTTGTTTGTGTTCCAGTTTCAACATAGCAAGTGTCGTGTTGTTGTCCCAGTTGTTGGTGTGTAACCAACACGTCGACACCACTGACAACAAATCAAACAGCTGTGTCTGTGTTCGAGTCACTGAGAAGGAACAAAAGACCCCAGTGACCAAAGAACGGTTTGAACCCAGTTGATGCTGACAGGTGATGCTGACTTGTTCTCAGGTCGTCTGACTTGGACCAGGCTGATGGAGAGACGTCGATTTTCAGCCGTACTTCCTCTCCAAACATCCTAATTGCAGCAACTGGACAAACAAAGTTCTGAGTTGCTCTCATTCCCACAGCTGCTCCACACTGAATTCTAATCTCCTTTCCATGTGACCAGCACATCTCCTCTCCTCTGACCCCGGTTTAACCCCACGCTGACCCCTGTGTTTCATACTAATGAGGAAACCAAAATTGAATTTTTTTCCCCATTTAATTTAGTTTCAAACCTGTAAAGGAAAAGAACTAATTATTAGGCATAAAAGGAAAATACTTTACCAAGAACAGACAGGCGCTGCAAGGGCCATTTTTTAAAATACTCAGATTTATACATTTCTTAAGAAGACCAGGTTCTGATCAAAAGGATTTTTGTACTTAGATAGAAAATAACATCGACACCTCTGTGTGTTTGCATCTGTTTTATGTTCCAGATATGTGTCCTGGTTCAGAACAAGACTGCTGTTTGCAGCGAGGGTGTGTGTGTGTGTGTGTGTGTGTGTGTGTACAGCCATCGTTAACTATTTTCCGTTTCAGATTCCATAAGTCTGCGTCTTGAACCAGAGGCCTGGAACTGGCTCACCTTATCGGAATGCGGCCGTCATTCACGTTATTTATTCCACATGTGCTGTTTTTTCTTTTTTTTCTTTTCCTGCTTTGACAAAGTCATAAGTCTGGGCCGCATCTTCAAAACACCACATCATGATCAAACACACTTCAGAATTTGAAAGGGCTCGCTGTGCTTTATTTAGTCGTTACGACCAGATCTACACTTTCTCTCCGACTCGTCTACACTGTTTCATGTGTTTGTGTTTCATGTGTTTGTGTTTCATGTGTTTGTAACAGAGGCTAAATGCAATACCAAAGAATGCCACAAGGCGTCTCCTTTTGCATTGTTGCGCATACTGTGCCACTTTGTTTTGGTCGCCATCTTGTTTACAAGGAATGACTCGCGCTGTCCCTCTGTGACCACTCGGTGTCAGTTGTGCTGCCTACGTCTTACATGTCTGACGTGTGAACGACCTGCCATCGTACGGTCGATGTGAGCAGTCCTCCAATAACATAAAGCCCCGGTGTATCCTGCTAGCTTCTGTGCCTACACCGTCTCACGTTTCATGTTGTGTGTGGCCACTGTAGTGACGTTTTACTGATTTTTGCCAGAAATATAACGACGCGTCGCGGCGACATGGACTTGGCGACAGGACACAACCATTCTGTCGCTTGAAGTAAACAAAGGAAAACACCGATAACTGGAAACACGCGTAGACTACGATGTAGACTGGGTGTTTAAATCAAAGACGCAGGTGTAACTCGACCAAAAAAAACACATTCGGTGCAGCATCGTCAGCCGGTTGTACTTTGGATTGTTCTGTCACAGCAGCACGCGGCGGCAGAAGACACATGACCAGCAGCAATACTACACCGTGTATATGACTTGTTTTGTTCACTTCATGACCAATAATGTGGCTCAGAAGGTCAAACTGATAAAACCGTCTCCTCATTGATAACATGCTGGTGTGTTTTCAGCATGTATGCATGTGTGCTGCAGGAAGCAAGGGAGCTTATCAGTGTAACACACACACACACACACACACACACACACACACAGACAGGGGTCAGGGTCTTTGTGTTAAACAGTATCAGTAACAGAATGAGCAGTAAGTAGGAAGTAGACAGGTGACACGGAGGTGAACACGTGCCGGTTCGTCTGCTCACTGCTCCTCTGCTGCCGCTCAGCACATACTGAATGATACCGTCACGCTAGCATACTTCGGACTACCGTAATTACAGGACTATTGGCGCTATCGGAAAAGGTTGAACGGTTGCACTCGGTTCCTTTACCTAGTGTTAAGAAAACACTAGGTAACAGGCGGCAACAGGAAACCAGAATAAACAATGGTGGGACCAAATAAAGAACCCTGATGAGTGACAGGGATTTTTATGTTGTAAATGTATTTTCTTCTTCCTTCTTCTGTCAGACATTCTCTTGCTTGCAGCTGAAACAAAACATCGTGAAAAGAAGATGGGGCGTCGCGTACCGATCATGTGTCTCCCACAGCCTTTGTATTGAGTCATTATCTGGAAGGTCACTGGGCTAAGTTAGCATTAGCATGTGACTGCTTTGAACTTACAAGGTCGGTCAGGCTAACCGGCCGACTCGCCACCACACAGACGACTCTGCCTTGTCATTTTCCAGCCACGTATCCCTGTTCCACTGCCTCTTTCCTCTCAGCAGCTCCGGTCCTGAATCGGTACAGGTGTGCGCTGAGCTCCTGCTGTCACAGTCTGCTGAAGAGCGAACATCCGGGGGGAGGGGATCGCATCACATTGCACATGATTAATGCAGAGCTCTTGTCTGCTGGAAGCAGCGAAGGAGAGTCTTTGCCTCAGGGCGTCGACAGACCCGCTTCTCAAACTGGGACGTGGCCTCCTCTCAGCACGCTTGACCGGAGGACTTGTGGGTGGTTGGGACTTGTGTGAAGCTGCGGCGGTGGCGGCTCAGTGAACAGATGAAACGTTGACCTTGAAGGTTTCCCTCTGTCAAACCTCACCTGTTTAACATTTCTTTATCTTTACCTCGCTGACTGCACCTCCCACCTCCCTTAGCCCTTGCCTGGTGTTACGTCCCTTCTCTCCATCAAATCCCTTCCAGTTCCTCTGGCTCAGTTATGGGAGGCTAAAAAAAACAAAAAAACAGAAACGAAAACACACTCACACGGGTGCCTTTCCCCACGTTCAGTGTGTGTGTGGACTGTGAAAATGTGAGGAAAGTGGTGTTTGAGGCTCAGTGTGTGAGAGAGTCTGAGGAAATGCATCTTTTCTTTTGTTTAAAGAAATTAGGTGGAGTATATCTTTACTGATTCTTGTCAGTGTTACACAGTAGGTTTAGGCTGAAACAAGCAGATGATGACAACAACAATATTTCACAGCAAATAACAAAACACAAACAGCATTCAACAAAAGTTGGTTTCGGTTTTGATCGATCTACTGTTGATTGTGTCCGACCTAAATGTGCTGACTCTACAGTTTAGGTAGTGTTATAGTTGCCTTTCCTGACCATGAAAACATCTCTAACTAATCCTAATATTATGTGACATATATTCAATATATTCCTACATCACAATTACAATTGTCTTGATCGACTTCACTGTCCGCACAATACTACACTCTAGGGGTGTAAAGATTCATCGATTACATCAATTTATTTTCCTCCGATCCAACTGTATCGATAGAGACTCAGCAAATGGTCCCTCACTGATGATGTCGTTGCAATTAAAAATCAAAAGTCACAAATCAATTATATCGATTACTAAGCATGTGCATGTTGTATTTAAACATGGTAACAATGTATACACCTCCAATGGTAACTTCACTCTCCCTGAATAAGATGTCTGAATGTGACGTCATCGACACGTGCTGGCGGCGCTGACTCGTCACAAAAAACACCATGGCTAACAGCAGAGAGGAGGGGGATGAGTAGAGCGTGTGGAACCACTTGGGGTTTTGTCAAAAGGGAGACGTTCTGGACAAGTCCAGCATGCTGCTGAGAGCGTGAGTGTTTTTCTGAGCCAATGTTAGTTCTACCTCGTGTACTGTGTACAGTGTACTGTTCATTCATCCTGAGACGTACAGTTGACCTTTATTTTGGTGTATTATTACTCTGAGTATTCTTATACTCAGTGAAAGTCTCAAATATCAGGGACACTTTTTGTGTTTTGATCATCAAGCTCTCAACTTGTGATAATTTTCATTTCATGAAAGGTGAATGTTTTTACCACTAATCGTTGTGTTTACTGATTTACATCCATATCTAATTAATCGCTGATTCACTTTCAAATAAAAAACTCCCCTGAACTGTCCACAGTATTCAGGTATGTATTTCACAGTCACACTGGTTCAGTTTTTAGCGAAACAAAAATAGTTACTGAATCCATTTCTAGCCCTTGAATCAAATCGAATCATGTCGTTGTAGATGAGCCAACTATCGTTCTTGAATTGAATCGGAACCATGGACAATGATATGACTCAAATCGTTACAACCCTTTAATACGCACTCTGTCCTTGGACACGCAGTTCTCCTGACATGTGAAAAATTAATATAATAACCGTACAATTATCGGATTCATGTTTACGACTGCTGCCCCTCCTCCACACACACACACACACACACACACACACACACACACACACACTTCTTACACATTACATTACATCGCATTACAAAAAGCACAGTGGGGGTGCAGAGATGTCGGCTGTGGGGGTGCAGAGTGTTCTTTCGGGATTAAATTCTTCAATTCAATTTTATTTTTATAGCCCAACATCACAAATCACATCACAATGCTTTGATGGGCTGCACAGTGTGTCCTCACACTTCCTGTCCTTGCAGTGCAGAGACTGTGAGGACAGTAGGTGTCTTAGTGAGCACAATCATTGTGGTTTGTGGTATTAAAGTGTACAAATTGTCACAAATGCACAGAACAGTGTTCCAGATTCTCTTTGGAAACAGATAGTACCTGATTTTTGTGACCTTACTCGAGTAGGAAAAAAAAAACCAAAAAAAGAAAAGTCTGTCCATAAAATATTTTGAAAGCATCAATCTTTGCTGACAATAGCTCCTTGGTTCCTTCCTGCCGCGTTGGATGCTGGAGGTCAAGGTGAAGCTGAAAATTCAATGAATGCGGAACATTCAATGGCAACGTGGATTTGGGGCCAAATGAGAAACAGAGCTGTAGCTTTTGACTGGATTCTCCACGAAATGTTCCAGTCTGTGTCAAACACAGATGAAGAGGACGAACCAGGTAACAGGCATGTTTGGAGTCCATGTTCACAGGAGGACAAGCACGTAGGATTGGAAGAGAAGTGGTTAGGTCAAATGTTGTGAGTGCTCCAGTACTACAGCTCGTCTACAGATGGTGAAAAACATCCACCTCGATGTGGCACAAGAGCTGAATGCTCCAAGCGACCCTCACATTGAACGCTCTTGTGAAGTTTGTTTGCGGATGACGCCGTAAGCAAAGGCTGAGCATCACTGTGGTTTCATCCATCTTAAGACAACGGCAATAATATGATTACGAGTTATCAACTCGTTCTATCATTTTTATATCAAACAAATACAAGGTAAAATAGCGAGTGATATGAGGTGAGGGGAAGTCGGCCATCGTCTGGGCAGGATGACGATGACGATGACGATGACGATGACGATGATGATGATGATGATGATGAGTGCGGGGTTATTCCCAGGTAATGCACATATGACAGCTGCTGTTAATTCATGACTCCCTCTAACAGCCTGGCACCTCCTTTTGACTTGCTCCCCATCCATCTCACTTCCTGTGTCATCTCCATGACACTAACATCTCAGGTGACTCCCCATGTGAACTGTCACTTCAGAAGTCCTTTTTTCTTTTACATTTTCTTTCATTCGATCCATTTTCTATCTGCAACGGCGTATATCACCTCCTCTCCCCTCCTCCAGCCGTGACCCCGCCCCTCCGCAGCCTGAAGCCCTTCACTGAGAGCCTAATAGATGTTCTCCAATATCCAGTCGCCATAAATCTTTCCCCAAGTTGGCCACAAATATCTCAGCTATGCTGATTTATAGGAGATGGGCCTCCCCCCGTTGGTCTGTCTCAAGTGGGAGGTGGGGGGTTGCTTGTAGGCTGCATGTAGATGGGATTGACTTCTTAATAGCAAGACCCTGAAAGTAACAGAGGCCACCTTCACAAGTAGAGAGAGAGAGAGAGAGAGAGAGAAGCTGAGCAGCGCTAATGGACGGCACAGCTGAATCACCTGTAAAAAAAAAAAAAAAGAAAAAAAAAGAAAGGTCAGCGAAGCAGTAAACAGACAAATGATCCAGGGATGGATGGATGGATGGATGGACGGAGAGGTGGAGGACACAGATAAATGAAGCACTAACCAGGTCGAGAACATGCTCGACCCCCCTGAACGTCTGAAGGCATAGCTTAGTTAAACATGGTTATTATTCTGGTTCACAAGAAAACCTGCATCACTTTTCAGATCACATGTTACCCCCCCCCCCACCAAAAAAAATGATTGGATTCATAAACATATTGATCTGACGAGGACCTCTAGTGGCCACATGAATGACACCCCTCAGATGAATATAAATTTGCATAAATTAACAGAAAAGCCAAAACATACTGGGACCCTGCAGGTGTCATCATCGTCATCATCATCATCATCCTTGAATAAGACATATTTTGAATATATTTATGAGACACTTACCTGAAAACAAGCTTTCTACCGTTTGGATTGTCTCACAGCACCCCCTGCTGTTGTGGAGGGCAAACTCCCCCAGATTGTGGTCTTTGATGTCCGCCATGATAGAATTTGTTAAAATATAATTATTCTGCATTTCTCTTTATTTAAGAAAATTATTCTATAGCATTCCACATGTGGGTGGCCAGCTTTTGTCATGTTATTAATTAACTAAATTATTAAAAGTTCTTTAAAAAAAAACGAAAAGAAAACTGCGAAAGCACTGCTGCTACTATGTACCAACGATGGAATATAGTCTTTAATGGGTCTGCCATCAACACAGAGACAATATCAGAGGGAAGTCCTTCACCCAAATAATCAGGTCTGTTCTCAGATCCTCAAAGCAACGATTTGCCTCCTTTAATTCTTCCAACGTACTGTTCTCAGTCATGTGACGTGATTGTGCCTCTGCTCTGGTGTTTGATGCACCTTCCTCTCAAGCCCGTTCCCAGAGGATTACGGGATTAAAGTGAAGATCCTGACGATACGCAGCGAGGAACCATCTTTGCCATTGTGAGCAGCAGATAAAGAGCGGCGCAGCGCGCTCCGTCTCATTGTGCATATTTAGAAACCAGCAGTTGTGTCCTGACAACAACGTAGTGAACATGTTTACAGAAGGTTCTCATGGATGAAATCCTCTTGTGATATAAACGAGATTGGCCTGTGTGTGTGTGTATGTGTGTGTGTGTGTGTGTGTGTGGGTGAGAAAACAAATCATGTGGGTATGAATGCATGCATCGGCGTTCATGTGTATTTAGGCATGCTAGCATGCGTTTGTGTGTTCATGCAGGAGTTTACACAGCTGTCAGATACTGGGAGCTGCCATAGACGTCTGTTGCTTGTGTGTGTGTGTGTGTGTGTGTATTAGTGTGTACATACACACACAAAAAGTGCATCGTGAAGTGTGGCCACAAACAAATGCCGCTGTCCCTTTCGGTGGAAAAGGACGACACAACAAAGCGGTCTTAGCTCTAAACCGCGGCCGTGCAAAGACTCTCTGACCTAATTTCTGACATAATGCCCGGAGAGTTTTTGAAAGGCGATACATCACTCTCTGAGGATTCAAGTTAAACCACACAGGGTTCTTGGCCTCCTGAGAGTCACCAAGTGGAGAGAAAGGGAAAAAAGAGCTAGACGCTGCTTAACGACACATTTCTTGCTGCATACGTTTGTTTGTTCATTGTTAGCTCAGGAGGTGGAGCGGTTGGTCCTAGTTGTGTTGTTTGGTGGTGGTTGGAGAGGTCCACCCCGGGGCAGCTGTGGCTACAGATGTCGTTTACCACCATCGGGGTATGAACGTGGAGGGAATGAATAATGGGTCCACTGTAAAGCGTCTTGAAACTTTATTTTTATGTAAAGCAGGAAGTAAAAGTACGATGAGCCAGATGTATCACGGAGAATCCGTCTGTTTCCACCCTGAAAACCACCGAAAACGTTTGAGTCTGTTGCCTCATTCACTGTCTCTCTCTCTCTCTCTCTCTCTCTCTCTCACACACACACACACACACACACACACACACATACACACACAAATGGCTGAAACACTAAGCTGCTCAAGGACACTTGAACACCCTCCGCCTGCTGGGCCAGACCACCTTAGAGACACTCGACCCACTCCAGCAGAAACCTGCTTGTGCACGCCTTCACTCTGCGTTTACATTTTTATAGTAGACTGGGTTGTTGGTTGCAGTACCTTCACCTGCCACCACACACACACACACACACACACACACACACACGCACCTCCCTCTGCAGGCTAACGTCAGCCACCATTTCGCAATGTTAAACAAAGTAACAACCACTTGTCCCTAATATTATTATTATTATTATTACTACTACTACTACTACTACTACTACTACTACTACTACATAATAATAATAATAATAATAATAATAATAATAATAATAATAACAAGCTTTGCAACAAAACACTGAAAAAAAAAAATTAAAACAGGAAAATCATGAAATACAAATGAAATAAAAAGAAAAAAGCAGCAGCGCGGAGCTGCAGGTGTAAGCTAGTTAAACGCTAGCGTGACTTTATCGTGGTACAAGTATGTGGTTCGTGGAGGATGAAGGATCCTGAGAAACTGAGGTACAATGAATCAAGTCTTCCCTGTCGTGGGCATGAGACAAGTACGAGTAGAGATTCCTGGAGCAGCTGAACGTTTTTATCACAGTTGAGAATAGAGACTTCTGGTGCATTTGTTTTGCTGTTCCGCTTTACACCCTGTTGCTGTGGAAACGACTGTGAAGTCTCAGCTCGCTGCCTCATCGTGAACTGGTGTCACAGTAGCGTTCTGTTGCACAGAGTTTCAAGTCATCGTGCCTGGAATCTTTGGTCTGGTCTGGATTTGAGGCAACGGACTGGTGTCCAGTTTGACAGCAGCCGCCACCGTGGGACAAACTGTGACAGCTGATCAGATCAACAGACATTAGACGTGAAGTTAAACCCCAGACATGTTGGGATGATGCTGTGCAGGCTCAATTTTCAGCCAATCAGGTTTCGGATCACTGGTAGCACAGGAGCTGATCGTTCTAGGAAAAAAAAAAAAAAATGGCATGAGAGAGATGAGCTGAGATGACGCTTGAAGCTGAATTTAAGTCACAGAAAAAAAGGAGGGGAAATGCTTCCTATTGTAAGATGGAGCTGAGTCGGGGGAAATCTTATTTTTGTTTTTTACTGTGGCCTTTGTGCATTGGGTGAATAATATCTGACAAAGGAGAAGAAAAACAGAAGTTAGAGGAGATCTTTGGGTCTCCAGGCATAAGTTGCCAAACAATAATACTTAAGTATTACAGTATTACAGTATTAACTTAGGTCAAGTCCACTCAGAGACGCTTTGTCCTGTCAACGCACCCTTTTGACACCTGGTCCCAGGGTGAAAATAATGGAATGTGCTGCCCACAGGTTTGCATCTGGACAGTGAATCCCATCCATCGCCCCACCCCTGACCTCCAGCCCTCGACCTCTGACCCCCAACGTCTCATAGCAACACCAAAAACAATAACAGATTGTGAGCCTGTTAGGTTTCTGTCATAATTTCAGTCCGGGGAGGGGGGGGGGGGGGTTATTTGGTGCTGCTGTGACCATCCCAACCTGTATAACTGCAAAGTCATGTTTTGACACAAGTATTTGTGTTTGGTCACCCAATAAGTATAATCTTGGTGAGACAGGGACCTCCATCTCCAGAACCTTCCTCAGGTGTGCTGTTACTTTCATCCAAAATGATTGTTGATGAAGTCCGTGCCTTTGTTTCACATTTCCAACAGGTTTACCAGGTAATAGACCCATCCTGTGGAGTCTAGAGGGGGTGAAGTAGAATCTATGGATGAACTTACATATTTACTGCAGGTCTATTCACACGGGATGAGTACTGACTGAGGTAATATCCCCGAACCTACGTGGAGTAAAGTAATAAACTAATGTCATCTGAATAGGAGATTAGAAAGAAAGACACAATCATTTTTTGATTTGCACTCATTTTTAAAGGAATGAAGGTTGCAGATTTCAAATAGATGGACGGATACTAAACCAGAAATCGTGAATAAAAATGGAGGATGGAGAGGCAGATCTGGCTGAAAAGAATAATCATCCCGGCAGCGTCAGGCTGGCAGGCGAGCCGTCGTCATGATGCTGCAGTGTGAAGCAGATAAACAGTGTGGACGACCAACAGGTTCTGAAGGAAAGCTCTTCGCTGTGAGTCGGCCACATGTACGCACCGAATCAAAACAGAACTTTATCTCAGCTGTCTCTGTCTGCCTGCCTCTGCCCCCCCACGCCCCCACCCCGTCTGTTTACATCCTCTTATCTGATCCATCCACTTTCTCTTCTCACTTCATCTCCCTCTACTTGTGATTGCAGTCGCTGCACGGAGATGCACAATCTGATAGAGGGTTTGTGTTAGAAAGACATTTACCAGCATGTAAATGAACAATGAGAGTAAACACACACACACACACACGTTTGTTTGGTATTTCTGTTAATGGTCTGTGTGTCTGTTTCCATCTTCCCACACTAATCTACTCTCATCCTTAATCCAGCTCCTTTTACTCTCCATGGGAAATCCACTACAGCTCAGGGAC
>CAAKHB010003399.1:30205-40667 GCA_901007665.1 Aeoliscus strigatus
ACTGGTACCCCCCCCCCCCCCCCCCCCCACGACACATATTTAACGCTTATTCACCAAGGTCTGATGTATATTTTTTGTGTCTCTTGTTGTGGAACCATCTTCTGATTCAGAACTGGTTTTCATCCAGTACAATTATGATACTACATAATGGGAGAGTTGAGCTGCCAGGCGACGCTCTCGACTGACCAGTTTATCTTCGCTCTCTGCAACAGGAAGTCGTTTTACAGAGTGGTGCTGTTGGCCCTACACACCCCCCCACCTGGAGAGCCAGGTGTTCTCAGTCCTTTTCCTCGGTACCCAATGTTTTAGATAGCACCCTGCAAACAAACAGCTTTCAGCAGAGCTTGTCTGAGGTGTGGAGGGCAGTGGGATTGAGGAAAACTGTGCCAAGCGGTAACCCCTTAGACTTCAGACCGACCTCATGGAGGCACCAAGCCTTCACCCCCACCACCGGGACGCCACACAGGGGAATCAGATAGGAGCAGCCTGATGTTCCTGAGGGAACAAAGAGGATGAAGTAAATAATCTTCGTTTTGACCCACACCTATGGCTGCGAGCTGTGGGTGGTCGCGAAAAGGTTCGTTCTGCAGGATGTTCGAGATAGGGCAAGGTTGGAGGGGTTGGCGATAGAGACCCCAATCCTTTGCATTGAAACACAGAGCGGCCAGCTAAGGTGGTTTGGGCGTCTTTAGATGCCATGATGTCATCGGTGTGGATGCAACCAAGAAGGTCACAGGTTACAATGATCCCCATGACCGACAGGAGTGGCAGCCAGGATGAGAAGGAGCAGCACCCTGAGGCTGAGGTAGCCTTGAGCAAGAGACCAAGGGTGGAAGGCCACAGTTGTCTCCTTTTTCTTAATAGAACTTATCTCATCTGTCGAGAAAAAGCAGGAGGAAAAAAAAGATTCCAACTTTTAGATTTAAGAAACATACAAATGGTTTCTGTGAGTTCATAGTGGCATCTTGCACCATTCAGAACAGATCGACCAAACCTAAGATTCCCAGTCCTCCACAGAGGGGTGGCAAACTGCTTCCACATGTGCTCTTTCCATTTCCTGCTGATTCTCTGGAATTCCGTTTATGTACATTGTCAAACTTCTCACACTGTGAGAATAAGGACAGAAAAGCAATTAGGGGCCCGGGGGGGAGACAGTGTAGGGCCGAATGAGTGGGATGGGTGATGCCAGGGGTTAGCAGTGCGTGAGTGTGTGTGTGTGTGTGTGTGTGTGTGCGTGCCTGGTTTCCATTCACACAGGAAGCTGGGTTAGAGACAGACCGCGTCCTGCTTCTGGAGGATCTTTCGACTAAACAGCTTGAGGCTTGAGGATTCATCTGATTCTCCTCCACAAGCTTCCTTTAACCAGCCTGAACCTCTGAACATCACTCAGGGTTCCTGAGCGAAGCGAAGAGGTTGGAACGGTTTGCATGCTGCACCCCTGTAACCTTTGGGTTTATGGCTTCACAAATGGGAGGGGGGATTACCACTGTCGTTATTCATGGATAAAGACAGGGGGGAAAATATTGTTCTGCTTCAACATCCATCAGACCAGCAGTTTCTATGCGCTGCTATGGAAACCAGGAAAATACCTACAACGGACAGTGATGTTTTTTTGTGTTTTCCTATCACTTGTGTTCTTGGGCCTTGTGAACATTGAACCTCTGATGTCTGTTGGCCTGTCACAGAAATTATGGGAATTATGGGACCGGTTCATGGTTCTGTGTCAAATCTACCTGGTGGAGGGTCAGCGCTGACCCACCGTCCCTTCACGCACATGTCACTGACGTGTCACACATCTGTTTAAAGTCGCTGACATTGTTTGGCTGTAACTGAGACACCCTCTGACACACGTGATGGAACCCCGACATGACCTCCACTCATTTTGTATTTAGTGTGCACGAGCAGAGAAAACAGCTTCTTTTGTTGCAGTGTTCATTCCTTTTATTTTTGTATTTTTTGTATTAAAGTTTCAAAAGGAGATTGGATTTTCTCCGAATGTTAAATAAATTGAATGAATTAAAAACATGATCGTGACATTGGTTTTCTAGCACTTAATATAACATCAATTATAATGCAATGAGCGCACTTGATGAGCATGCACTGTCGAGGAAGAGGCCGATGTGGCGGATGTAAAGACAAAGAAGCTGCCGCCCACCACCTTGCATAACCACCCCCCCAACACACACACACACACACACACACACACACACACACACACACACACACACATACAACACCACCAATCCACAGCCGCTCTTCCAATGCTCTTCTTCCCAGAGTTCTGATGAGGAGCAGAAAGGAAAAACTTTCCCTGAGCTATAATTAGCAACCCTCAATTTGAGTCATAGTCTCAATGGCGTGTGTGTGTGTGTGTGTGTGTGTGTGTGTGTGTGTGTGTGTCTTGGGAGGAAGTTGACTTGTGTTAAACAGATGTGCCTTGTAGGACCCATGGATTAGCTCTCATTAAAACAAACACTTAACAATCAGTCAGATTTGCACTCTTTGGCACTTGTAGTCTGATTTCTTTTTGAAACTGCTGTTAAAAACACACATACATATAAACATATATATGTATATGTATGCGTAGATGTAAATATACATTGTTTTATTATGTGTGATATGAACAAATCAAAGCTAAAAGTTACATTGATTTTGTATTCGTAAAAGCGTCTCCTCCACAGCATTCTCCTGGACCTTCCCTCCATGCTTGTTACCAAGGTAACGCTTTTATACATACCCATACCCATTTGTTGTCCATCACTGGTATCCTGTCGCTCACATGGCCAGTCAACCTCAAATGCATTTAATTTTAGCACTTTATGTCACAGATAGTTATTTTTTTTCCTGTCAGTGCTACTTTTTCCAAGTTGTCAGGATACCTCAGGATACCCCCCGCACACACACACACACACACACACACGCACGCACACACACATATTCCTGTAGCTCTGAGTGGAGCTGTCCAAGAGTGCAAAAATAAAACTGTGAAGAAGCTACATATAGATTAAAAACAGTAAATCTAAATCTAAACCAGTAACTAGTAACTTTGTAAAATACAGCGTATTCTGTGCACCACCAAGTTGGATTCTGTGGTTTGTACGACGGATATACGACGTTGGGAGGGCGTTCCACTTAGCAACGACTGAAAATACGACTCAGACTCTACAAAGATTCCAGTGGTCAATTTCAAACACACCGTTATGTTTTTTAAACCAGACACCCTCTAGTGGTGATATGAATATCAACAAGCTGGAGGCTCTTTGATTTTGGTATTTTGGTGTTTACATTGTAAAACCAACAATAAAAATAATTTTAAAAAATTCTTTGCCAGTGAATCGCACTTATAAGGAATCTAAAAATCACATGTCGGTCTTCTAATTCTTCTCTCTGTATGCTGAAGAAACAATCTTTCACATTTATTTTCCAAGGGTTTTTTCTAACGTCCAGTTTTGTTTTGTTTTTTTATATTACAGGACCTCTGGTCCTGTGTGTATGTGTGTGTGTGTGTCTGTATGTTTTGCGGGGGGTGGCAGCAGTCAAGAGACCTGCATCCTCCTGGTGGAGAAGCAGGGCAGAGGCAGCTTTCTGAGTGATGGACCGGTTCGATGAGGGCCGAGCTGGGCCGAGCGGCGCGGCGCGCCAGCGGAACACATTGTTATGGCAACATCACAGAGTGTTTGGACTCGGCTGCTCTGTACAATGAGGTAATCCCTGTGATGTAACTTCAAGGAAGCAGACAGGAGAGAGGGGAATAGACCTACATACTGTTGGGGGGCCAGTGGTGCTCGCTGCACTAATGCTTGCCAGACCAAAGCACATAGCATCATGTGGGAAACAGAAAGTGAAGCAGATCGCCCAGGAACAACGACTCACTGGGAACATGTTTTTTCTTTTTTTTTTTTTGTTCTGTTGTTGGACATTTTCAAGTACTGAGGCAACTGGATAACTCCTTGATCACAAGTCTCAACAAAAGAGGAGAGAGTAAGGCTTTAAGAGAAGCTGCAAATATGCATTTACACTCACTCCTTTGCTGTGAAAGACAAGGCTGAATTATTAGAATTTCAACTTTGACCCTAAATAAGACTCCAATGGTCAGTTGTGCAGCAGCAGCAGCAGCAACAGCATATTGTTACATTTTGCAACCAGACGCCCTCTAGTGGTCCTATACATAACAACAGTCTGGTTGTTGTCCTGTCGCGTCATGTGCATTCAGTTTTATGTTGCGTTAGTTGTTTCGTTGAGGGAAAGGTGATCAAAGTTTGTGAAAGGAGCCTGGTTCGATGATTGTGCCTCCTTCCTGTTTGTGTCTACAGATGGTTGAGTCCCATGAATTCCTACATGTGTTTGACATCTATGTTGCTTCCTCTGCGTGTCTACAGGTTTTTGATTCCCTGAGTGTCTACACGTGGTGGATGTCTATGGGTTTCTACAGGCAGTTGATTTCCATGTCTTTCAGAACAGTCCGGTCCGGTCTGGGCTGTCACCACTTTACCGAAGCATCTAGAAGTTGCACACCAACAATACGTGCGACAACACAACACGTGTGGTCTGGTCAGTGATCGGGGTCACACACACACACACATGCATCACTACCACCCTCATTAGTGCATGAAGGTCCTTACATTGGAGACGCGGCTGGACTGAGTAGAAACCTTCCGCAGCAGCTCTCTTGTTTCTTTCTGGGTTTTAAATTCTCCAGGCAATAAGTGTGTGGTCATCGAAAGCTGCCCCTTCGGAGGCCTTTTCTGCTCACTAATTGTCTGTTCCCTTAAAACCCAAATAGCAAGAAAATTACTGTGATGTCTTTGCAAAAATAGAAAAATATGTTTCGTAACCATCAAATGTCAAACATAGCAACGCTGCTTGTGGTGTGGCAGTGGTGCTATTTAACCAGGCTTTCTTTTCACCCGCTCACTCGTCTTCTGCGCAAAGCATTTCTTCCATCATCACGCTGCCGGCGGGGGTGTGCGGCCAATTCAACACTGAGCTCGGCCATACGTCTGTCTGAGGAACCGGAGCTCTTCTGCGCCCTCTCTATTTTGCTCCACTCAGGGACTCAACTGTAATTGCTTGTTTAAGGATAATAACAAGGGAAGACTCTCGGAAGAGTCCCTCGCCGCAATCACCGGCCTTGAGGCAAACACAGCAACTGCAGTGCAGCGCGAGGAACGGGCTGGAATACTAGGGGGAAGGGAGACAGAGGAAGAGAGGCAGATTGGGTGGTAATTAAGGGCTTATTTTTCCTAGCGACTGAAGAGCATCTGCAAAGCTCTCACCTGCTCCGAAGGGATTGTGCTGCTGTTCGTATGTGCCAACAAATTCACGCGAGCCAGCTTCATTTCTAAAAAGGCCGGCTTGTGTAGTTTCCCCAGCGGACACCCGACGGCGTGTGTGAAGGTGTGTATGTTTAATGTAATGCGGGGACTCTGTCAGACAGAGGGAGATAATTAAATTACAGGGTGGCGCTCCAGGAACCTGCAGGCTGAACGAGGCATGAGGGATTGTCGCGTGATCCCTGGGACTCATCGTTTGCTCCTCTATGAGAAACACACAATAAGCCTGACACACAATGGAAGCGGTGCGGCACTCACACGTGACCGTACCGCCACCGTACTGGAATTCAAACGCCGCAACAAATGTCGGTGTGATCCACACCACAGCGTGTTCCTGCTGTTTGTGTTGCTGGCTGCAGAAACCAGGCTGAACACGTGGGACGTGATGCTCTGTGGCTGTGTGACGTACGCAGACACAACACACGGCTGACTTTTGGAGTGGGGGCTACGTCTTTTTGAAGCACAATTCTGCCGTCACATCAAGTAGCTTGAAATGCTATGCTAACGTGAAGAAACCTCGTGTTTAACTACAGAAATGGACCACCAGGAGTTGAGTGGGTTTGTTCTTTGGCTCTTTCTTCTTGGGTTTGTTGTGCTGTTCTTCCGTTTTATGGAACATTGATGGTTTTTTGCGTAAATGGCCGATGGTTCCAAATGGATCCAGGAAAACCCTGTTCTCAGGGTGAAAAAATGTGAACACACTGCTGTCGACTTTGTCTGGACGGTCAATCAGTGAGATGTGTACCGCTGCAAAGTGTTGCAGGACTGTTTGGTTGCAAGTGGCTGAACAAATGTGCACGATTCGCCAGTAATCTTTGACCTGGACTGGATTTTGAACGACCCTGCCCGTTTCTTGCTTATTAATCAATTAAAATAGCTTCTTGAAAATAGCCAAATGAACCAACTAGCCAACACCCCAGTTAAATATAACCATAATGAACACCCATTGTATTATAGAATAATTTAACAAACAAACCTTTAAAAAGTCTAGAAGAGGACCTGAGGTTCGTGTCTGAACCACTGACAAACCTGGAAAAGGAGGTTAAACCCACCGCACCTAGACAAACCACCCAAAAAAACACCATTTCCTCCAACCTTTCACTTTTTTAACTGGCGTGTGCCATTACACTCTTCCACATAGCAGTAATTGGTACGTGTAGTTGTGCAAACTGGGGTATTTCTGGAGTTGGCGGTAGAGACACACACAGAGAATTACATCCAGTGTTCTGATGTTACATGTTCATGTCAAAGACGTGTGACATTGAAATGGTTTGTTGAAAAAATGATTTTCCCAAATGTTTCCTGGAGGCAGGTAGTGACCGATATGATGAGATTGAGGGGGTTCAGTGGTTTGCTGTCCACATGTCACATGCTTTCGCAGTGAACGGAGTTGACTGTCACTGCGGAGGTCCCACACAAATGGAGTTAAGTTGGTAACGTACCGCTGAGGGTTGGGACTGTATTCTGCTCCGCCAGCTGGTCTTGGAGCGACGCCTTCAAAAGAACCCGAGTCAGGGCCCCGACAGAGGAAAAAGCCTTCGCTGGAGGGAGACGGGTGGTTTGTTTGTGATGCCAAGTTGGCAGATTGCAGCATGTCCAAACTTTAAAAAAAAAAAAACAACAACACTGAAAGATTGTTACAAACGAGCAAAGCATAAGTGAATCACTGAATCACTGAATTCCAGGTCCCAGATCAGTTGTTTTACTGGACCGGTGTGCATTGATTGCCAACCACCATACAGCCTTCTATTCTGTTTGTCTTAATTTAATTTAATAGGTTCTTAGGAATATATGTGTATATTTTAATTTGCATTAACTAGAAAAAATGATAGAAAATGACATTAATTGTCTTCTTGGCGTTGAATGATCAAGAGTTCTTATCATAAATACGACCAGTTGACAAGTCAGCGCAAAGATGTGTAAGACAATGAAAAACAAATCTATGGGAAATTGCATGTATTATTCATATGATTCATTATTGATAGTATAGTAAGTATTTCTGATTCTGAGTCACTGCGATGAGGGTGGAGTTCACTGAACAATGGTGCTAGTAAGGTTTGGTCTGGTAGTCATCAGGTCATAACGTCTGTATCAGATTACACATTGAACATCTCAAGGATGCTGATCTAATTCCATGACATGTACCAGTTGTCCACCCTGGGCTGGAACTGAACGGGGGGTGTCCCTGGGGCTCTTAACATGTCTCCTGCCCAGCGGTGATCCAGCTCCTCCTCCTCCTCCAGCTGTTACCAGAGGTGACAGGACTTGATCTGTAACCCCCCCGGCCCCCCCCAACCCCACACCCGTCGACACCCCCATCCCCACCTGCCCTGCCAAGTATCACATCCACCCCATTCACACTCCCATACCACTGCGGAATACACACAGGGTTCCATTAATCCCATTATGCAAATACAAGTTGGAAGCCCCCCCGTATCTGTCTTCCTTCATTTCTCTGGTTCTCACCGTGCCACCACCAACCACAGATTCCCCGCTATGTAATAAAAGCTGACAGATCACAGCCCTTTTCAACAACTTGCTACAAGTCGTCTCACTTCTCCGGTCGGGCAAACTACATTTATTTGCCTTCATTTAATTGGTTGTTTATTCAATACCACAGGCAACACAAAGTTCAGTTAAGAAAATAGGCAACCGAGGCAAACATGACACGAATAATAGGATGTTTGAGCACTGACCTGTGACGCCACATCTCACCGACGTCACATGAACAAAACGGAGGTCAATGAATGTCATACAGTAACAGAAAAGGCCCGACTGCGCAGAGAGGAACAGACGTTTTCGGAAACGATCAGCCCATGAAATGAGTATGTAGCGCATGTGGGAGAGGTGCAACTGACGTGAAAAAAAGGAAATAAAACATAGCTTAAATATAGCTCTAAAGAGATACTCCAAAATAAAAAATTACAATTATTTTGAATAAATAAAATTATGGCAATATTTTAAATATTATAGATTTTATATATTTAGATATATTATTTAGACATTATAGATTTTTTAAAGTCATCATGAAAATACTGCTACTACTACTACTAGGGGAGAAGGGGGACCGTTTTTTCCTGCCGGCCTGTGAAAACAACAGGATATGAGTTTAGGAGGTGGTATAGCTGTGACTAAACAGTTGCTATGTCGTAATTGGAACGTGTGAATTAATGTGTATATTAATGTGTATTGGCACTTAAATGTAGGTATCATACTACAATAATAATAATAATAATAATGATAATAATAATAAAGTAAAACACATTAAAAAATAGCGACAGTTCCCTCACTTCAGGTTCCGGCAGGTCTGATACAGATGAGTCAGGTTTGTTTTGTTCAGCCCCACAGATCCTTTGGTGCGAACACCAGTCGACACATTCATACACATCAGCGCCTTCAGAATTTCTATTAAATTATGATAAAAGACGAGGATTCACAAGTGAACAGGAGAGGTTAAACACAAAGAAATAACTTTAAACAGAATTAGACTAGTCTGGAAACGTATAATCAAACTTTGTGAACGATCACAGTTATTACGATGATCACAGAAGATCGTTTGTGGAGGGGGAGGACAGTTGAAGTTGAGCGCTGCTGCACTGCAGTTGTGCACATCAGGGACAATATGAGACCGAGCAGCCAGCGTTTTTTTTTTTTTTTTTCATGCCGCAGTTGTGAAATACTGTACTTTTTCTCATGTGCTCTCGGTGACCACCCACCCCGGTACCTTGTGGAAATTTGGTTTGTGCAATTAAGCAATTGAATGTGAAATACTGATTAAAATGGTAGAAATTAAGCTAAAAAAATAGAAAACTGATAAGTATAGTCAACAAAAATAAAAAAGCGTCAGAAGTAAAGCAAAAACTAGCGTATTTTAGTAGTAATTAAGGTGATTCTTTTGCCGTGGAAAGGTTGGCAGCACGGCGCCTCAGCTGGGAACATGCTGGTGCTGCTGAGCGACAACAGTCATCAGGACGTCAAAGCAGCATCTGTTCCAGCAGCTCCTGTCGGTCAGTGCACGTCTTAGCGTCTCCACCTTTCGGTGAGAGAGGAGTGACTGAAAAAAAGCAAAAAAAACCCCAAAAAACAAGAAGAGACAGTTTCAGCCGCCCTCCCAAATAAAAAGGATAGAAATAAGAGAAAGTACAGAAACAAATGATGAACGGAAAAATCAACTCAAATAAAAAAATAAAATGAAATAAAAACAATATAAAATAAGATAAAACAATATACGGTGGAATAATAAGATGAAATAACAAACAATATAAAATAATTATCAAAAAGTATGGTTCTTTCACTTAAGCTCATCTTCTTCATCCAGTGAGGTTCATGTGTGGTGAGCCACTGACTTCATCCCACTGAGATTCACAAACATATGAACCTACAGTTGTAGTTTGTTCACCATTTGATTGTCAGGTAGCGGAGTGTTTGGAATCTCATATCAGCATTCTTGACACATAACAACAACAAAATGAAACACACAAAAAATTCCATTTAAATTAAAAGCAAATGTTGTGGTGGTCTTACCATGACTGATTAATAAGTCTGTGAACAAACTGAACAAAAGCATCATAACTTGTTTGTGGAAACGTTCCTTATCATCCCTCAGTTTTAAAGTCTCGGTCTCCATGGAGACCGTTGGTCTTCTTTCATTACGACCTCCTTCTTCCATTGGAAGTCCAGTTTACAACATTGTCTGAGTTTAGATCTGTCATCCTCCATTTGGAAAGTAAAAACACATGGATGCTGCACTTGACTCACCGACTGTAGATTGTAGCTGCTGTCACTGATTCTGACTGAGGAGTCAAGAAGAAGCCCTGGACTCACTAGTGCCCCCTAGCATGAGGCAGGAGAACGGCGTGTCTCCCCTGGTGTCTCTTCACAGACTTTTATTATCGCTCAGGACACTAACGACGTTACACACATACAGTTGTTGACTAGAAACACTGTACATTATGTACATCAGCTGAACTACGGAAATGTAGTTCTTATAGCAAGTGTATGAACATTTTAATAGCGACATACAGAGAGACGGCGATACGGTCTCCCTGCAACAGCCAGCAGTCATTGTCAGTACCCAGTGAGGCTCAGGGAGCTGGTGCCTCACCTCACTTCACTTCTCAGTAGTTCAC
>CAAKHB010003400.1:12522-25968 GCA_901007665.1 Aeoliscus strigatus
AACTTACGTAGTTTTAACGTCTTTGGTTACTGATTGAGAAGCCTGTGAATCAGCACCGATGTCCCGTCAACCAGTTTCTGTTCTGTGAAGTCGATAACTTCAATTGTCTGATTGGTCAAGTGATGAAGTCCCATCGTGGACCCGTTTCCTTTGACGACATAAGGTGACTGGAGGATGTCGTGTCCGGTCTCGACTGAGGATACTCACACTGCTCCGTCTGTTACACTCCTGTGCAGCTGGGCTTTGCCGACTTAAATCTGTCTGAGTTCGCTGGGTCCGGCAGCACTACGAGAAGGTGTCTCCTGGAGGGATATGACACCAAGAACACCAGACAGGACAATTCCATTCTCAAGGTATGAACGCCCGAGGGGTGTATCCAGACCAGTCCGATGGACTGTACGATGGACTCTACCCCCATGTCGGTACAAACATCAGCCTTTCAAGAAAGGCTCCTGTTACACAACGTTACCTGCGATGGAGATGACACACCTCTGACACACGTCTCACTCGTCTTCTCTCACAGGTCATCATCACCACACAACTTATGTCTGGAGACCCCTGTTTTAAAACGTAAGGAATTCGTTCCAGATTCAACTGGACATGTGTTGACTTTGAAGTACTGTCCTGTCCGTTATGTTTCATGTTTTGTGGTTTACTGGTTACGAAAGTACCATGTTCCCCACAACCACGGTGTTGTCATCCCATCCTGTGTGCCGCCCGCCTGAAGCACACACGCTCTCTCTCTCTCACCATCTGACGTTAGATTAGAGACACAGAGGTCTGTCACAGTTGATAGATGTTGACCTGCCCTCCTCAGTCTACAGCCACAGCTGACACGTGATCAGCTCACGCCAGACGGACGGCGTGTTTCCACCAGAGTCCAGACTTCAACAGCCTTGTCATTCTGCCCACACCGTCTTACTCATCATAAGCTGAGGATTTATGACAGTTTAGTTATGACAGACATTTCTGACTCGACTTCTCCTGCCTCATTCAGAAAACATCTTAGCAAAGACTCAGATGTCTGCTGAGCCTCATATGCACGATCCCTGTCGGACCTGGGGGGGAAGCTGCTGCTCAATTTGTGGGTTTCTGTCTCTGACGGATCAGGAGAGGTTCTGGATTCACTGACGGACTACGTCAGACATGTTCGATGAACAACCGGAACCTGACAGAGAAGGAGCCAAAAAAGTACCAGGGACTATTCCTGAAGGAAACACAAAAAGCCGAGGGAACTAAAAGGGACTGAATATCTGTAAAGTTAGTGACTGTGAAAATCGTACGTTACAGACCCAAGTGAGGACTTTTCAATCTCCTTGGTTTGTTTCTAAATAAAGTCACGGTCACCATGTCTTCTGTTTGACACATGTCAAATCACATACACGACATGTACTTGTATATACTCCGTGTTCAGTTCTCTGGTTGGAATCAACTGCTTCCTGTGCCCTTCGCAGCCCCCCGTCTACAGCCATGACTCTGGGAATCCCACAGGCTGAGGCAGGACGCCTCCTTGAGGAGAGGAGGGGGGGGGGCACCCACAGCTCCCCGTCTGTTACTGGTATGTACAAAGAGAATCTCACGCAGTACACTGGAAAGGTTGATAGTTCTGGTTTTAAGATGGAGATATTCGCTGCCTGTCGTTCTCTCTCTTGCTCTGTTAACTTTCACTATGAATCTCCTTCATGTACAAATTCACTGACACTGACAAGCGTGTCCTCCTGAAAATGCGTCAAACCTTGTGATGTTGCTGATTTCACCTTTCACCTCGGTCATGTAGAAACTCCAGCTAAGCCGGTCCCAGAGGAGCGGGTGGCCTGCGGTCACATCAGGACACCCAGTTACACAAGTCAGCAGTCCAAAATCTCAGGTGCCACAACCTCTGTTGGTCTCAATAAATGTCTGTCTGTCTTTCTGTGTGGCGTGTGCATGCTGTCCCTGTGTCGGCGTGGGATTTCTCCAGGTACTCCGGTTCCCTCCCACCTCCAAAAAGCATGCTGAGGTCAAGTGGTTGCTCTGATTGGAGTCTGCTCTGTGAGGCGGAACCCTGCCGTTACCTCCTACCCTCCGACAGCTGGGATCAGCTCCGGCATGAAGCCCAAAACCAACTATTGAATCGTAAACCAGTAGCGAGTCCACAATGTCACATCAAATCTGTTTTTTCTCTCTTGTCCTGCAGGTTACAGTTCCAATCACTCCAGTTCAACAGATCTAAGCCATCGAAGAAGTGCATCGGGCGGTTCTGCCTCCACAGGCATCGGTAGCATCCTGGAGCCCGGTGAGCCACAGGTGGACAGAGGAGACCAGGAGAGCAGGTCCTCTCCCCCAGTCTCTGCTCCCTGCCCCCACGGAGCTGAGCTCATCTCCACACCCACCAAGGCCTCGAGGTAACACACACTCCTTCAGAGCCCGTTTGTTAACGGATATGAGTAACGGATGTAACGGAAGTCTGTGATAAAATGAATGCGGTCATATATTCATCTGCAAAGGTGCAAAAGTAAGACAGCAGCTCTTAAAAACAACGCTACACCGTTTCCATCGGTGGAAAGTGTTTCTGCTGTTTTCTCCTGTCCACCCTGTGATGTCTTCATTAGACATCCAGTGAAGCAGAACTCCATGGAGAACCAGTTGAAGCGAGTCAATGCCACCAGGGTGGATGCTGACGACGTAGTCGAGAAAATTCTGCAGAGCCAGGATTTCAGCCACGGCGTGTTGGACTCCAGCACGGAGGGTGTGTTCACCTCATTTGTTAATGGGATCAAATTACACTGATGTCATTTGACAAAGTACCTGCTGCACATGTGATGACTGTAATGTCAGCCTGTGAGTTGGACGTCATCATCCCCCAGTGAATCATACATCAGCCTAAAGATAAAAGTACATTGACGATACGATACATCCATCCACAATACGAATTCCTTGTACAACTTCATTCACGAGGACGGTTTAGTGCGTATAATACACGGAAACTCACATTAGTGTTTGTGTGTGTGTCTTACCTCAGAGGAGGGGCTCAGCCTGTTCGTTGGTCCTGGTGGGAGCACAGCCTTGGGAAGCCAACACACTCGGTGGGTGTGATTACGTAACACTTGTCAAAGCGCTTGATGTGAATGTCAATCCTAATCTTGTAAAAATGTCAGGCTACTTTCTGCTCATGAACGTATGCACCACAGAGGGATCAGATAACCGACCTCATTTCCTGCCCTGGAACATGCTGCGTTTTTCTCTTTCAGGGTCGCAGCCGGAGCCTTTGAGCAGGTGGTGATCAAGCACTAGGCTTGTGTCCGTCATACAGGGCGCCGTATTACAATGATGCAGAGGGATAGAGGTGACGGTATCAGAAACTGCTGCCTCACTCCGGATTGTCCTACACATCATTCTCCAGCATCTGCAGACCTGGATCGCCCTCTAGTGTCCAAGACGTGGAGTTGAGGGAGATTGAACAATGCAGCATCACCATCCTCCTTTGACCTGCAATTGTAATATATGACTGGATAGATTTTTTTTTTTTTACTGTTATTTAAAAAGCTGTTTTGTCAATCTGCATTTTTAACTTTTTTTTTTTACTGATGATGCAAGCATAGGTAAAGGGTAAGGTTTATACAAAACTGTTTTAAAATGACTGGGGAGATATGATCGATAGTTAATCCAGATGTGGAGATAATCCGACCACTGCAGCTTCTTCCAAATGAGGTATTCTTCCAAATGATAAAAAGGGACAGTGCATCTGTTCCATGAATAAAGATACACAGATTCTAGGTTACATGCCATGATGTATACTATATGTGCTATAGTAATACAGATGCTGTAACTGATTGTTTTGAAAACAGTTTTTCCCAGATGATCAGTTCTTCAGTGAGGGAAGTTCTTATCTTATTAATCTATCAGAGTAATACCGTTTCACGTGTTGACTGTGTCTTTATGTCATTTGTTTGTCAAATGTGGGCTGTGATGATATTTTGCTAATATTATGGAAATGTGCGACTGTAATAAAATGTATTTATTGCTGCCTCTGAAGTCATATCCACAGTTAACCTAGGGGAATGTATCAATGAAATATTTTATAGACACTTGGAGATGTACAAACCGTAAGCATAAATGCTGTTTTGCGTCAATGTTTTCAGATGTTGAAGGTTCATCTGAAAATAAACACAACTTGCACTGAGAACTGCTGAGAACATTTTGTGCTGCATATACCTTGTCTAGGTTTTATGAGTTGTGTGTGTACAAAGAAAAAAAGCACAAAAGGGGTCGGGCACAGTTTACATTGTGGTATGTCTACAATATTGTAAAGTCTGGAAGACTTCAGCACTGTTGATCTCCCAGATGGGACTGATGCAGTATCCTGCAACTTCAATATAATAAATCCCCTGCATCCCCCTTTTACGGGACATTATGTAAACTGTACTCGGAAGAAGTAGTGAAGTACATTTGACATTTGACATTTGAAACTGTGTCATTTGTCGAGCACATAAACGCATAAACGCTATCAATTTTGAAAATAACTTTCACCACGTTGTGACGCCTACAGTTCCCACAGCAGGAGAGTTGCCAGGTAAGTGGTTCTTAAGTAAAAATAAGCTAGAGGCAAGAAGAATTTGTTTGCGCTAGAAAGTGAGGAGGGCTGTGTTATTACATCTATGGGATTCCAGTAAGAATTTTTCATTTATTGCTTCAAAGGTAATGCACATGCACTGGCACATCTGACAACGGGTTATGTAACAAATCTGGCAATCATGGGCAGCACTTCCCCGGCTTCGCCACTTCGGTTACGACAGTGCTGTTCAAATGAGGCAACGAGCTTCATCACAACAGGTTCGTTCATTCAGTGGCCTCTAGTGGCGAAATATGATACAGCAAAGAAATGTCTTAATTACGTATTTGAACACTTGATTCTCTGAACACGTGTGTTCTAGATGGGAGAGACATAATGGCAGGGTGTGATTATATACCTGGGATGGAGGTTCAAAGGGAGAACCAATATGTGTGTCCTGTTTTTGGACTGAGTCGGCTTCTTTTACTTTGCTGACAACTCCTCCAGCCTTCGAAGCTCAAAGCTGATGAGTGTGTTCCTGGACATCGCTGTGCTAGTGAAGTAGTGTCGGCTGGTATGTACCGGTCACATTACTTGTTTCCGCCAATCAAAGCGAGGTTTGAAGCAGCGGTGCTTCATGGGGAATGCTGTTCCAAGGTAGGAGCTTGTAGTTCTATCGGAGCGTCGGTGTCAGACGGCCATCACTGCGTCCCAGTTCCGGTTGCACCTCGCCACAGCAGTTAGGTACAGCAACGGCGGGAACTTGACATCATCGATTTGTAAGAAATCCGCAAAACCTTAAGCGGCCAAAATTTAAACGATTGACAAATCCATTCTGTACACCGATGGACCTGTGATCGGAAGGAAGCTAACTACACGCAAAGCGAGGCGACGTGGGATTCGGCTACCATGGCTAACTTCGGAAACCAGCTAGGAACACAGGCCGTTAGCAAGCCTGCCCCAGGAAAACATGGAAATGTACTGCCCCTGTGGGGCAACGAGAAGACTATGAACCTGAACCCAATGATTCTTACTAATGTGCTGTCCTCGCCGTATTTCAAAGTTCAGCTGTATGAACTAAAGACCTACCACGAAGTTGTGGACGAAATCTATTTGAAGGTAATGCTAGCACATGCTAATCCCGCATGCTAGTTAGATAACCAGCCTTTAGCGAACCCAGCGTAAACGTATCGAACTGTACAGGACTGATAATAACTAAGAGAGAGGGTTTTAACTGAGATAACTCAGTATAGTTCGCTGTAGAAATATAGCTAGTGTGTAAATGGGCAATTGCATGTTATTATTTGTAACATTTTTACTAGTTAGAGACTACGCTAACGCTGAAGCCCAAACTGTTAGCAAACAAAGACCATGTTACCGCAACTTGTGCTCGGACGTCATTCAGTGGTTGTACAGTCAGAGTTGTAGTTCCAGACTGTGAAAATGACCTGGTTATTGTGAGAAAGTATGTGAATGAACACCCCCGACAGAGATGGAAGGACTTTCGTGGGGTCATGTTGTGTTGAACAAGTGGTTTCAAGTGTTCCTTGTCATGCAGGTGACTCACGTTGAGCCGTGGGAGAAAGGAAGCAGGAAGACTGCAGGCCAGACTGGAATGTGCGGAGGGGTAAGTGAGAAGTACGTGCTTTTTCTATTCCCCATTTTCCCCCCTCTTCATCTCTATCACCAGCCTGACAGATTTAACGGATTGAGAAGTAGTTCCTGTGTATTAATATATCACTCCTATGTCGTGCGTAGGCCGCCGGTGGATGGAGTGTAACAGATCTCTGTACTGAGCATCTTTTCATCATCCTCTCATCCTTTCCAGGTTCGTGGTGTCGGTACTGGTGGCATCGTGTCAACGGCCTTCTGTCTTCTGTACAAACTGTTTACCCTCAAGCTGACTCGCAAACAATTGATGGGTCTCATCAATCACACAGACTCCACCTACATCAGAGCACTCGGCTTCATGTATATACGGTACGACCGTAGGAGATATTGTCAAACGTCTGTTAGAAACATAGTTTGTGTCTCGTGACTTGTAACTTCAATACGCGTTGAAAACGATGTGAACTTCTTTGTTTTTTCCACAGATACACTCAACCCCCGGCCGATTTAATAGACTGGTATGACGGCTTCCTGGATGATGAGGAGGTATGTCCCACCTGGTAATACTTGAATGATTTTTCTCACCATCACACCTCCCTGCCCCGCCCCCCACATGCTCTCCCGTGATGCTCATAGCTGATTTTTCACCTTTGCCTTCATTTGGCTTAATTGTTCCCAGTTGTGTCCTCTAAACCTGAGTAGCTAGGTTACTTGCTCACTGCCGTGCTGCCGATTTTTATCAGGGTAAGTACCACATATGATGCCAAGTCAATCTTTAGTCTATTGTGATATTAAGGCATGCTCTATGTTTCTGACAAGGTGAAAATTGGACTTGTTGCACCAGACTAAATTTGCTAGAAACGGCATTTGTGTACACACGTGCATGCAGACACACACACACACACACACACACACACACACACACACAATCCAGCCATTCGACTCAATCTGATAGCAGGTGTGCAACCAGGCCGTCCTTGATGTTCTGTTGCATTCTATTTGAATTGATCCTCCATAATGGTGACCAACTGGTTAACCCCCCCCTGTTTTTTTCTTTAGATGCCCATTGTGCAGCAGGTGAATTGGATATTGTATCTCAGCACTGTTTGCGTGTGTGAGTGCAAAGCGGCTGTTCTCTACCATTTAAAGATGCTAACTAGCTGGTGTGCCCTTACAATCCCGCTCCGATCTGTGTTTACACCGTGGCCCCGTCGCTCTGTTGACGAGCCCGTGAGGAGGTCGTCTCTCCCCTTTGACGACATCATCCATCTCCCTTCACGTCTTGTTTGTAAAGAGCAAAGAACCACGGATTTGTAGAAGCTCTTTTCAGCTGACGATGGGAAGGAAGATGAGTCTTTAAGTTCACTTTGTAAGCACAGATTCCAGGAGCTGCTAGACAGTTTAGCTAAGGCAAACGTTGCATATCAGTGTGTTTGATTCTTCTTCAGAACTGGTAAAAGTAAAGTCACACACATTTCATTGCCATGAGAGATTAAGCTAGATGAACAGAGGTGAAGGTTCAGTTCTTGGTCATCACACTTTGCTGTTTGATCTCAGAATCACATGTTGTTGTGGCTCCGTGTGCTGATTGGATGTCTTTGGCTCCTTCCCACCCCGTTGATTCCAGGAGCTGGACGTTAAGGCCGGAGGTGGCTGCGTCATGACCATCGGCGAGATGCTGCGCTCCTTCCTGACCAAACTGGAGTGGTTCTCCACTCTGTTTCCACGTATCCCAGTGCCTGTGCAGAAGAACATCGATCAGCAGATGAAGGCCAGGCCTCGGAAGGTCACACCGAAGGAGGTGCAGGAGGAAGAGCCCGCCTTTGCAGAGACAGGGAGGCAAGGAGAGCGCCGCCGCTCCAGGTAACGGATCGAAGCTCTTGAGCTCTTTGACTCTGGTCGGTGAGGTTTGACCGGTCGCAGACGTGTCTCTGTGTTCTGGTACCAGCTGTTTTTTTTAAGAGCAGCATCTGAGGATGTTTTTTGTGTCTGTGACAGGACCCCCAGACGGACCCCCAGCCCGAGACGGTCCCCTAAACGGTCGAGGAGCAGGAGCCACCAACGCCACGGCCCCAACTTTGACCACGAGCTGGAGAGGGAGCGAGACCGCCAGCGCAAGGAGAGGGAGGGCAGGGACCGCGATAGGGACAGAGGAGACAGGGACAGGCGGCGGTCCCGCAGTGCAGACCGAACCCAGGACCGCCGAGAGCGCAGACGGAGCCACAGCAGCAGCCGGGACCGAAGGAGCGAACGTAGGGACAAAGACAGGGATGGAGGGGAGGACCGCAGCAAGAGGAAGGACCGGGACCACCACAAAGATAGAGGCACCGACAGGGAGCGGACCCGCGACCAAAAGGGCAGAGAGGCCGACGACAGGAGGCACAAAGACGACAGGGACAGGCACCGGGACGACAGGAAGGCCAAGAAGTCGAGCCGGAGTCGGAGCAGGGAGAGGAGGCACAAAAGCGGCGGCGAGGAGAAGAGCAGGAAACGAGAGCGCAGCCACAGCAGAGAGAGAGAGCGCGACCGAGACGGAGAGCAGCGGTCCCGCAGACGGAGTCGGAGCAAAGAGAGGAGCCATCATCAGCGCGAGTCCAGCAACGACCACAGCAAACACGGCGACCGGCGACGGAGTCCCACCCCCGAGTAAACGTCAGCTGGCAGCAGACGCGTCCGTACTCGTGTGTTCTTCTTCCTGTTTTCTACCTGGACGTGTAGTTGTGTCACATGTTCCACAGAGAAGGAGCGTCAGCACACGAACATCTGGAATCGTCCCCGTCGGCCTGTGTCGTGTCGCTTTTGTTTTTTTCCGCCTGTTTCGGTCCCCGGTAGACACTCGTTAGTCTTGAAATATGAAACGTGGCATTCGGCTCCTGTTGCCCCTGGAAGACGTGGGTGTGTAAATAATGTGTCAGAGGCTGTCGACCAATGAGAAGTGGTCGGCTTCGGCAGTCGGCCCGACACCGACAGGAACTCATATAATTTTTTATTTATATGAAATCCGTGCTCAGGCTCTCCGAAGCCTGCGCAGTTATTTTTTAAAAATTGGTTTGTGTCCCACATTTGAGCTTCAGTTGACAGGCGACGTGCCTTGAAGGGTCCGCACAGAGCGTCTGCAGTCCATGATCGATTTCAACCCCCTGAGAATGTTTTAACCCCCCAAAGGACAGTTTGAAAAGGGTCGGTGGTGTCGACCCCAGGGAGCCCTGCGTGTCATGTGTCGGGGTTTTTGCTCTGTTGCATTTTGTTTTTTAATAAAACACTTTTACAGACAAGGCTCCTCTCCGTCGGTGTGTTATTGAACAGATGGACCAACGGCACCTGGTGTCAGCAGCAGTATTTGACTTTTATTAATGAACGTTTGAAAATAGTTTCTATATCGTATGTACATTCCAAGACAGCGACGAGTCAAACACTTCCTGAGACTGTATATTCCTGTCTTTTCAACGTGACTAACATATACATTATAAAAGTAAATACTTTGCACACATTCTACCACATATTACTGCACCGCTCACATTTTGTTCAGGGGGTTCTGGCTCCGTGTACGTGAGCGTGTGACTACTGGGGAAGTCCCGTTTGCACGCACACAGGCTCAGACTTGGGCCCGCTTGAGTCGTGGTTCCAGGCGCTCACTGAGATGCAGTAGGTGGATCCGGGGCTCAGGTCGGTGAGGATGATTCTCTCCCCGTACACCGTCAGCTCCTGGGAGCTGCTGGCGCCTCCCTGCTGCGTCAGCACCAGACTGTAACGAGACGCAGCTTCTACCTCGGTCCACTCCACGAAAACAACCGTCGCAACGGGCTGAGTGACGTTCAGCACGGGGGCCGGGGGGCGTCCTGTTGGACACAAACGACAGGTCCTGGATGGGACGTGTGGGATATGTCTAGATATGCAAATCAAATTCTTTGGGCAGAAATCTAAATCCATCTCCACGAATCTAAGAGCGCCTACAGCAGCATGAACCACATCAAAACCCAGAAGTATTTATCACTGAAGTATTTTTGCAGGTGGAGCGACGTCATCTGTCATTTCAGCGGGGGGCTGATGTGGAGCCACAAACAAAATCTTGCTAAGATTTTTTTGTTTTGAGCTCACCTGAAGGTGAAAAATAACAGTCAGACCCACCCCCACACAGCACAGGACTCACCATGTTGTGTCGTCTGTCCTCTGAGCTCTCGTCTCCTGCGTCTGTGCGTCACCACTGCAGACAGAACGTCGTCAAAGACTTTCAGAGTTGGACAACACGAACCAATGACACAAACCAATCCGGGAAATGTCTGCTCGTACCTGTGGTGACATTTGTTCCCTCGCTTTCTCCGGCAGCGTTGCCGGCGGTGATGACCAGCGTGGCGGGGGCCATGTTGGCCAGCGAGCAGGACAGGCCCGCAGTGGTGCACAGCTGGGAACCGGATGAAACATGGCCGTCGTACACGGTGTAGGTGGTGGCGAACACCGAGGCGTTCCAGGAAACGGTGGTGAAGGTGCTGTTACCACTGGAGACGACGCCTGATGGGGGACACGGAGCTGGAGGAGGAGACGTGACAGGAAAAGGATTCTGCATCATTGAGGGCTGGCGATGAAACAAAGGTTGGAACATCAATTAACACAAATCAAATCAATATTCATGACTAACGTTTCAGTAAAATGAGATTCTCTTTTACTGTTTCCTTTTTTAGGTCCAGTTCTTTGTGTGCTCATGATGTTAGTTGATGTGTTTAGTGATGTTAAATCTCTCTGACCGTGTCGGTGTTGATGCTGCAGGAAGTGGAATCTGAATCAGGACTGAATCAGGACTTGGTTCAGCTCCTGCGCCTTTTTATACGGGTTAACTGGTGATAACTGGTGTTAACTGGTGTTTGTCAGCCGTTCACCTGTTGTTCCAGTCAGCGGCGCTGATGGGTCACTGGTACCGGCCCCGTTCCTACTCTCCACTGTAGCAACAAAGGAGGAACCGCAGGGCAGTGGGATCTCATAGGAAGTCCTGTTGGTCCAGTAGGAGGAGAGCTCAAACTGGGCCCGGCTGTCTCCCAGAAGGCTCCCCGTCAGCCGCAGCAGGTACTCCGTGTCTCTGCAGACGATCCGAGTCCAGATGAACCTCAGCGTCTGGATCTCCGACTGCATCGGCAGCAGATCCACCTCGACGGCGTGTGGGGGGCAGGGAACTGGGAGAATGGGGAGGAGATGCGTCATTCATGGCCACGCCACGGTTTGACGTGTTGGGAGACCTCAGGTACCTGCTCTGCTCTGAAGGGCTTCACTGAGCGGGCTGCTGCACGTGCCATCTGAGGCCTGGACGGAGAAGTTGTAAACCGAGCCGCAGTCGAGGCTCTCGATGAGACACGTGGGCTGAGAGCTGTTGCAGTGCAGCGTGGCTCCGTTCCCCCCCTGAGCGCGGCCGTAGTAGGCGACGACGTCATCGCTGGGCGTCCATGAAAGCGTCGCCGACCGGTTGGCACAGTGGAACGTGACGGAGAGACCCTCGGGCTGGCACGGCCCTGGACAGAGGCTCGGGTCAGAGGTCACGTCGAACACACCCGTCAGTGTTTTGCGTGTCAGGACAATTACCCGTTCGTACGGTTGCGTTGCGACTGGACCTGCTGGAGCAGTTCTGGTGACTCGCGGTGACAGAAACCGTGTAGAGCCGCTCGCACCGGAGCCCTGACAAGGTGCAGTTATTGGACGGGGAGCCGCAGGTGTGCACGAGTCCATCGGACGACGTCGCGACCGCACGGTAGCTGTCAGCGACGGGGGACGCGGCCCAGGACACCAGGACGCCGTGGTCACCACAGGGGGCACTGAGCATCACGTCGGTGGGCGGACACGGTTCTACGGAGAGCGAGGACGCTGATCAACTCATGTCTGTTTCCCCCCAGCTGGTCGAGGCAGAAGGCCATCCACACGTTTCTGAGCCTGTAACAGGAAGTTGTTCCTCGTCCCCTCCGTCACTAAGAGACGCTCATGTGAATGTTGGTTTCTATGACAACAGTCAGTTTGCTGAGCATCGTGAACATGAACGTACAGATAAAATGGGACTTGACACGGTTGACAGATAATACAAATACTAACAAACTGTATTACAAATTAACCCAAGGAGAGAACACACACACACACACACACACACACACACACATCACATGACAGACAAACAAACAAAATGAAATGGACAAGTGCATCTCAAATAATCAGAACATCATCAAAAAGTGGATGTTCCCTGTTGATTTGTATGTCCACTCATCACACAGACTGATTTATTTCACATGTTTATTTCTACTTCATGTTGATGACTCTGAGTCTTGTGTTCTCATTAATGATGTAATACAGTATGTCACAAAAGTGAGTACATCCCTCACATTTCTGCCGAGATTTCATGATAATGTTGAATAGAACAACACTGAAGAAACATCGCTTTGACACAATGAAAAATAGTCTGTGTAAAGCTTATATACAGTAGCAGTGTAACTTTATTTCCCCCCCCCCCCCAAAAAAAACTCAAAATATAGCCATTAAGTGAGTACACTCCAAAGACACTACACCCCTAAATGTCCAAACAAAGCACTGCTTGTCATTTTCCCTCCAAAATACCATGTGACTTGTTACTCTTACTAGGTCTCAGGTGTGAATTTGTAGTACAGTTCTCACACTCTGTCATACTGGTCAGTGAAACTCCCAAGATGGCACACCATGACAAGGAGCTCTCTGGGGACCTTCAAAAAAGAGCTGTGGTGCTAAAAGAAGATGGCCGACACCCTGAAGTTGAGCTGCAGTACAGTGGCCAAGATCCTCCAACGTTTTAAAACATCAGGATGCACTCACAACAGGGCTCGTGTTGGACGTCCAAAGAAGCTGAGTGAACGTGCACAGCGTCACATCCAAATGCTATCTAAGAAAGATAGGCGCAGGAGTTCTGTCAGCATTGCTGCTGAGATTGAAGAGGTGGGGGGTCAGCCTGTAAGTACTCAGACCATACGCCGCACACTTCATCAAATTGGTCTGTATGGTTGTCGCCCCAGAGAGAAGCCTCTTCTGAAGGCTGTCCACAAGAAAGCCCGCCAACAGTTTGCTGAGGATATGTCAGCAAAGGCCACGGCTTCCTGGAAAATATCCTCTGGTCTGATGAGACAAAGATTGATCTATTTGGCTCAGACGGTGTGAAGCATGTGTGGCGGCAACCAGGTGAGGAGTACAAAGATGTTTGTGTCGTGCCCACAGTCAAGCCTGGTGGTGGGAATGTCATGGTTTGGGGCTGCATGAGTGCAGCTGGAGTTGGGGAGTTGGATTTCATTGAGGGAAACATGAACTCAAGC